>JANSTX010055245.1:0-10334 GCA_027564355.1 Penthetria funebris
GTGTGATGAATATTACAGCTGTAATAAATTTTCTATACTATAATTAGAAAAGAGAAAACATGAATGAAAATGGAAAAATTCGGGAAAAAGAAAATCATCTACACACCCTCATGTTGAATACATTTTTTTTAAACAAAAATGATCAAAATCGGTTCAGTATTTTAAGATATATTTCTTAAATTTTTTTAAAAAAAATATTTACCTCTTCAGTATGATTTCGAATAGAGATATCCATCCCAGTTAATGCAGTTTGTTTTTTATTTGATGTTCGTTTCTTGGACATCCTCTTATTATCAAGCCCATCTGTGGCTAATAGTTTTGGTGGTGATGACAAATCGTCATCGGTAGACAGCTGTCGTACATGCATTGACTTTCTTAAATACCGAATTTGCGTTGAATTATTTGGCCCGTATGTTGTTGGAGTTGGAACTGTATTCAGTTTTGGTGTATTAACAATCTCTTCAATATCTATCTGGTTTTCGATATTATTCTCAATATTTGTCTGAATACTTTCACTCTGTTCCTCAGATTGTTTTTCAATTGTCGGTGCTTCTTTCAAAGTTTTATCATTATTTTCAGTATTTTGACCGGTTTTATCACTAGTATTTTTTGTATTTTCAACATTGGCTGCAATTTCAGTATTATGTACTGTATTAGATACTGTGTTTTGAATTTGATCACACATTTCATTATTATCAACAGAGTTTTCATCGATATCAGAAAGATCCTGTATTAAATGAAATTTTAGACTTAATTAGATTTTCTAAAAATATTGTATATAACACATTTATTTATTATAATCTGGTATTAATAGTTGCATGAAGAAAATGGTGAAAATATGAATTTAACAACACACCTATTGACGAAGACTTGGATTTATGACATGATGATATTCGCCAGTTTCAATACAATAGTACCGATAAACAATTAGTTTTAAAGATGTGCAACTCTAGATGTCTAGAAATTTGTGACGAACGCCAGATTTAATTCACAATGTATGCGGAAATTTACATCTGTTACAGCACCACTATCAATTGTGGAAATAAAAACTTCCCAAATATTGAAAGTTCTCAAATTCATTTGATTCTTTATTTCTTTGCCATTGACAGCAAGTGAACCCCTCGGAGACGAACCAATGTTCATTAGTTTCGTCTTTGAAACATTGATCGTTAGAACAACTTGTGAGCTGTATTTCAAACATTCGTTTTAATTTCACCCTCATAGCTGTATCAATTTCCGATAGCCGACAAATGTTGTTAGCGTAATTGAAACCTTGAAGGAGACCGGTAATACTATATCTCCCGAATTTACATCTATAATATCATGAAGCCATCCATAATGCAATACTCTTCAGTGTGAATCACGACATATATATTCATCACTTTCGACAATATTATTACTGGGATTGTCCTCATCATACTACAAGTAACATATCTAAAGAAAAGGTTTACCATTCAATCGATGGTTCAACAAAATTTCTTAATGTATTAATATGGGCTGAACAATCTCTATTATCCTGACTGAACTTATACTTTTGTGGACATTTCGAGCCGGCGAGATTTTCAAATTTATCCGTATTGCTCATCGCTGTTGACAAATGGTATAGCATGCATCGAGTCTATTCAACCTATTTTCAGTTCAATGCGGTGCCTCGATCACGATAGTATTGTAGTGTTTGTAGACTGATTGGGACAACTTATTAACAACAAACTCCAGTGGCCGAGGATTCTTGCACCACTATACTAAAATATTTAAATATATAATCGGATAATTATAATTGATTATATATTTGACAGATAGTGAATTACAATTATAGTTATGCTACCTTAGGGTGGCAAGGTTAAGATGATGATGATGTTCACCGCTAACCTCCACCGAAACTCGTACAACATCCGCATATCGGTATCGAAAATTTTCTGCCAGTCGCCTCAATAATGGTTCTAACATTCCAGATTCTAAATTGTGATACTTTCTATAATTCGAAATCGTCATCTACTACTATTACGAAAGTTTCTAGTACATTGAGGATACCAATCAAATACATTTTACAGAATGGTTGCCACTCTAATGCCAAGTAGAGAAAAACACGTACTAAATCAGCAAATCCTAAAGAAGACTGTATATCTTATCATTAAGTAAATTTAAACTTACCGCTTCATTTAAGTTGTCGTTATCTATAATATTATCAGAAACAGTACGTGTAGAAGAAAATGCAAGTTCACCTTGAAATGTACCTTCTAAAATTTGCCTAAATGATTTCATATTAGCTTCAGTTTTAACGTCTAAATGCAACTGAAACAAATTAATAATAATTTAATTATTATGCTATTTATTTGAAGCAGAATAATGTTTACGTCTATTAATTTATTTAAAAATATTTTAAGATCATTTCTCAATGTTAAATCATCTGATATATCCAAAGTTAATAATTCCTTAGAAAGTAAACGTAATAATTCTTTATTAGTTTGATTACTCATCATAACTTCCAAAAAACTCATTGCAATCGAATTATGAATATTCAAACCTACAAAAACCAGATTATATATTACATTTATTTATAATATTAATATTTTATAATAAAATACCTGGGCTGCAATAAATTGGTTTAGTAGAATTAATAACAAATTTTATAATAGTCGGTGGATTTATTTCCTTTAATGGACTTTCTTTAGGTGCTTCTAAAATAAAACATAAAGTTGGTATCAAAGCTGTTTGCAGACATTCTTGTTTCTTCCTCATAATTATATTTTTAAAGAATATGCCAAGAATTTGATTAATTTCTGGTTCAGTAATCGGATTAAAATATTTTAACATTAATTTCGAAACTAATTCGCATGTATTGTAGTGACCACGTAGAATTAAACGACAAAATCCATCAATTAGTGGCAATATTAGCGTTATATCAGCACAAGTATCCAGAATATGTCCGAATAAATACATTAAATCAATGCCTGAAAATGTGACAAATTATATATGTATCATGTTTAAAAAGTTATAAGTAATGATAAATGTATGTTGGCAAATTAGAAAGTGTCGTTTCTGTTATGGATGCTAGAAGAATAATAACACCTTTCCATAATAATCTAAATGTATACGTTTTTAGACTATCAAGTGATTCTAATGATAAAACATTTATGTCAAACAAATGCCTTCTTAACAATAAAATTAAAAATTACAATAGAACGGCAAAGACAAACTAGTTTTCTCCAATGAAAACGCTGTCAAAGTTATTGCCATGTTGAGTTATATGAGTTAAATGCACAGATGCTCATGCGCCAGGTATTTGTCCTCGAACCACTGATCGATGAATTAAAATCACAATCAAACCGTATGCGTTAACTGTAATGGCGATCACACTGCCAACTATCATAGTTCTAACAAATACAAAGTAACTAAAATCTAAAATAAATGAAAAAATGAGCCTGGATAAAGAACATCGCTTATTTCAATTAAAATCCACACATAACTTCAATAACCCAAACCTATCTTTAGCAGATATTATTAAGCTATCGTCATTAGCTCCCACCATCAATTTTCATCACCAATTCATCTACCGTTCACGACAAACAATTACCAGTCTTCAAAGATACACAATCCTACAGATGCTAAGAATGTACTTAATTCTTTACAATCACAATTTATTCTTCGCTTCATCATCGATCTTTGCTGTTAAAACAATGAATCGAATAAAGGTAATGCAATTAAATATCAACTCACTTTTAAGTACAAGAAAACGGTACAAACTTACTGAACTATTACATTCAACCAAACCATAATTGATACTACTCACACCAAACACAGAGTATTTATTAATGGGCACAAAATATTTAGATCTGATAGGCTAAACAGCCCGACTGGACATTCATCTTGAACCTGCTTTACTGGAATGTACTGCCATCTAATCGAGGGCCGAAAATTGTAGTAAAATACTTTTTTTCCTATCACCAGTAGAGTGGCCATCAATGTTGCTGATGATTCAACCGCTGCTAGACACCACGCAAAGTTGATATTGGGTGGCGACTTCAATGCAAGACATTCACTTTGACAAAACACCAGTGATAATGCCAATGGTAGACATCTTTATAACTGGTTCTTTAATGGTCCAAGAGCTGGATCGATAACTGTCCTTAGTTCTCTCGAACCCTCTTTCGTGAGACATAATGCTGACGCCAATTCATCATTGATTCAAGATTGATCGACAATCAAATTAGATTTTATTTTAAAAAACACTGACAGAATAAGTTGAGTAACATTAGACTTGATCACAATGCTTATAAAAGCATAAAAAAGTAATTCGAAGTAGGGCTGATAAATTAATTAAGATTATCGACAACTATCATAATGCACCTGAAACCCAACCTAGCTATATAACTGATCCCCAACTGGTAGCTAACAGATTTGCCGATCCATTTGCCAACATTCAAGGTCAATATGAAAACCTCGGTGATTAACAATTTTCAGATCACATAAATCAACTAATTACTAGGACTTTGCAGGACTACATGACAGACTTGTAGACTTTGCTACTGACGATAATATAAATAATTTTCTACGCGCGAAATACCACTCAACTAGCCTTCTGGACACCCACTACTCAATGAGAAATGCAACAGACCGACCAAATTTTATGAATCGGTTAATCATACAATTAAACGCCTAATGAACTTATTTCAGATGAATGAGACTCTTAACTATATACCAGCAACGCTCTGACTTTGATACAAGTTTGGTTACAATATTGAACAAAATCCTGATTGCATTCAGAGCTATAATCACGATACCATCTCACGAGTTGATTTTAATAGTATTACCTTAGTTAATTATGTTGTATCTATTTACGAGTTCACGTGTGCCAAGATCACCACTATAAATCCGGCACCTATAATCAAATTTCATAGGAAGCCTACGTGAGTCTAAATCACCACATTCTTCTTTCCTCTCTCTGCACTTTATCTCCATTCCTTCTTGGAATTATCTATCATCAAATTATCTTCTAACATTGAATCAAAATAAAATCATCTTCATCATTTCATTACAACTACCCTCCAAGATTACCAGAAACTACACTTACTACTCAGAAATTAGTAGTAACTTGAAAGCATTTTAAATTAACTAATCCATCAAAGATGGACTGATAACGAATCAGAGATTCATCTCTGTTTTGAATAATAAAAACATTTCCTCATAAGTAGTATTTGTGAACACAGTTATACAAATGTATTCGTCATGAAAACAGTTGCACATAAGGATTCGTAGTGAAAACGTTCCAAATAAGTACACGTTTTGCAAACGCAGTTGCACATAAGAAATCGTCATTACCACAGTTCCAGATAATTATTCTTCGTGAACATATTTCCACATAAGTATAATAATTTGTACACCATAATCATCTTAACTCTTACGCCTCAAGAACGCATAGGGCATCATTACGATGTTAGTTTCATATTTCAAATATGCATGCATTCGAACACCAAATATAATTTAAATATCCATAATTAAAATCTCCCAACTCGAAAATATATGATCAATCATAATTATGAGTTATACATATAAATATTTCAGTAGAGTATTGCATAAATCCCCAACTAAGTAGTTTGTTTTCACTTATTTTTAACCTGTCGATAAACACCATTTTTTATCCTCGATTACACGCCACTACTGTCATGGGGAAAGGTGAGTTGATTAACATTGATGACAATTGACAACTCCATTCTTGTGTAAATAGTTAGTGTAATTGAGTTTAGTTTATTGTAAATAAAGAGTTCGGAAATACTAAGAGTATTAAAAAGCAGAATATTATTTATAGTTAGAAATAATTGCATGATGCGACGACATGTCAAAGAATACAGTTTAGTAACAGTTACACTTAAGTAACAGTTACTTAAGTATTCATCTCCAAATAAGTCGTCGTGATTTTCACTTAAGTAATCGCGTGTTGAACACAGTTATTGATTAGCAAATTATAAACGATCACAGGGTATGTTAATTGTAGTGTGTTGTCGTGGACAATGTAGGTCTAATGTCTTCTTTGTAGACTTAGTAAATAAACATATCACAAAAAGAATAGGTAGCTTTGAGTTTACTAACCACTCTAATGAATTATTCAAATCGTTAGCCAACCAACTATATGTTTCACAGTATATTATCGAATGCGGTTAATATTAGATGTGTATTGGGAAAAACAAATAATATCAGTGTTTTAAGTGTTTAACATCAAATTTATAGCAGTGAAAATAACTTGGAGGTCGGCGTCGAATAGTGGACTTAAATGAGGTTTAAAATAAACAAATGAAAAATAATGAGCGACGCTAATGCAAAGATTGTCGCTGATATATTTGCATTAAAAGAATACACAATATCACCATTATTGGATTTTATAAATAACACAAAAATGGTAAATGAATATTACAATTATAACACGGATGGTGATAAATGATGATAACTGCCCAAACTTAATCATTACAGATAAATTGGCACTTTAGCCGGAAAACTACTTTTAATTAAAAATGTAGATCTAAGTATTGTGTAACCGACTTAGTGAAAGGACACGCCAACTACAAACTTGCTGACTTACCTATTGAAAATTGATTATTTAATGTATATAACTTACTGTTGCCTGCTGGCTTTGATGTGTCATCTTGATCATCTATATCTGAATATTCCATAGTATTGTATAATTGCCTAGAACTTTTCTTTGATTTTTCTTTTTGCTTCTCAATCTCTGTTTCGTCACCAAAATAATCAAAACCATATCTGTAGGAAAAACAAATTTAATTAATTAGCCTCTATCAATCTTAATTTACACTTTGTTAATGAACAATAACAAACAGGAGATTATGCGTAATGACTAGGATTTGAAAAGAGAACATAAAACAGTATATTGGTGTATCAAAACGTTATTTGCATTTTAAATAGGACATATAATGCAGAGGTTCAGGGGTAAGGAAACATCACACAAAATTGGCCATCGTTTTAGTCATAATATAGAAACATGAAAACCAGAAAAATGTAAAACTAAAAGGGCAGTTGCTATTCCTAAATTACAAAGTCACAAATCAACTACATCAATGTGAAATACTATAGCCAAGATATACAAAGGTAATGGTTTGACTGATGACAGCGAAGAAAATAATAGGTCACAATATTTCAACATGCGCCAAATATCTTGATGTTCTGAATGTTACTGTATTACAGAAATTACACAAAACCGATAAGTTCAGATTATCCTCAAAAGTAACATTGAGGATATAATCAAAATTAAGTTACAGGCTCATATGCCATTGAATACGTTTAGGAAAGATTTAAAAGAGAAAATATGGGACGAGAAGAGCTGGTAGGTGATACAAACTGATATATTAAGACTATTTGAAAGATTGAAAAAAATGAAAGAAGAATGAAAAGTGCAATAAAAACGTGACGCAAATTAATAAAAAAGATTGTAATAATTTCTGTTAGTTTTTTGTGGAAGAAGAGCTAGATATATTTTGAGAAGGAATTCCATTCCATTCCATAATAAGAAAAGGTTACAAAATTGAAAATCTAAATCTGCAAGTATTTGCAGTATGTATGTATATATTTTTGGTTTACATTATTACCTTTATGTTTGTTTATTAATAATAAATAATCTTAGTTTAGTCTATTTAAAAATTAAATCGTGTAGGTAGTCCCCAACGGCTGTGGCACATACGTGCCTTTCTGTTCTAGAATTTAAAACAGTTTAGTGGCACCATCCTTCGAAAACGGTAGTCAGAATGTGCACTTAATTATTATCATATACTGTCGGAGAGAGTATATTAACCTATACAATTCGTAATAACAGATAGATAATTATTTGATAACCGTGAATACTTGTTTTAAATTTAGGACGACAATAAAGTTCTGGGAACACATCTTTTCAGCAAGAAGGTTTCATAGATGAGATGTGCGCGATATGAATGTGCACCTAAATTTGACTATGCGATCATATTATAGTTGAACAGAACGCGAGAGAGGGCATAATATTACCAATTTCAGCAGAAAAATCACCGTGGAAATATCTATAAACTAAAATTAACGCACCCAATATTACGTCGCTGAATAGCTCGATTTTGAATTCTGTCGAGGAAATGAAGGGTGGTCGCTGTTCTCAATAAAAGGTGCGATTTGTATATGATAGCAGTGTTTTCTGAATTAAATTATTTTTTGCAACGCCTAGCAGCATGCTTTGCCATCCAGTATATGATCATTTAATACCAGAAGATTTAGGGAGAGAATTATGACCTAAATGCAAAATGAACAACAGAGTTTAAGACATCTAGTTTATTTAAAGCATTAAATACTACTAGATTACGTTGTCCCCCCGGATACGTTCTAAGTCATTATTAAGAGTGTTAAACATATTTATACAAACCCTATCAGTACATCAAACAAACAAAATAACTTGACTAGATGCAGTTGAATGCATCTGTAAGGAAAATAAAATAGATCGGGCAGCCTAGATTTGAGTCTCTATTTGTACATTTTAACATTGTTCTAAATACATAGAACATATTAAGGACATCCAACAAACATTAAAATTTAATAAGAATAGAATTTATTATTGTGTACGACGATTTATTGTAATATTTAATTTTTAGTCATTTATCGATCTATTCAATAAGTACATAATATTGAACAACATTAATATTTATTATATTTATTATTATATTAACACATTATTACCGAGGTAGATGGAAATATACAAAATTATTTAAATTAAATAATAGTTTAGTGCTTAATAAATTAAAAAGTACATGCAGAGTTAAGATTTGAGAATCAAATATGGAATCTGAAATATAATTTGTTCACTCCATCTATTTATTTTACTTTATAAATGCATAAAGGAACAATATAATAAAATAAACAGCAAACGCAAAACGCAAGACGAAACCTAAATAATAAGTTCACTATCGCCAATTTATATGTCAGCGACTCCTAGGAAATTTATTCGTAATTTCATAAATACATATTTAAATTAGTAAGCATTCATTTATTATCTAATAAGAATGCAAAACTAAGCAGAATATTACCAAGACCCGTTGATGATTAATTTGCAATGTGTATTAAATTAGATCACAAATCGAATGTTGAAAATATTATATATTACTATTAATTACCTATCAATTAGGTCAAATAATGCACGTATAGCAGTGCCCCAAATTCTTGGATTCTGGTGACGATAAAATTGAACATATAATTCATTATAAACATCTTTCGCTAATAAATCATATAGCATACTAAATGCTGTACCACATTTTAAGGCCCAATCTCTGACATACATTTGTGTTGATTCAATATGGCGTCTTATGAAGTCCTAAAATTAAATACAATTTTATTAAATAAATTTGCATACACTGCACCACTCTGATAAAATATTTAAATGCATAACTGAATAATTATTAATTCTATATTTTCCAGTAGGGAAATTTCAATTAGTTATTTGAGGTTACATTTGATGTTACATGCTTATTTGAAATGTGAAATCAACATCATAATGCAGCCCTATGGACCCTTGAGGCGTTAAGGTTTACATGATGATGTAGAATTTCTCAATTATATTTAATAAAAACATGTCGACATCAAGGCAAACAGACGAAAGAAGAGTGACTTAGCTTAAAATGAAATTATTGTTAATTCATTGCTCTTTAAGCTTTTCAAATCATTTTTACATCCACACGGTGAAAAAAACAAATGGTCAGGAACTCGTTGGAGTCACGATTACGTATACTAGACAAATGCAAATCAATTGCTATAGTTAACTCAAATATACTGTTCTGAAATCTGGCGTTCAGAATGAGATATATAAAATTGCACATATCCAGGGCAACCACTTAAATGTGTACTTTAAAAAAGGGAAAAAGTGAAGTAAAATTGGGAAAATAGTGAAAAAGTGATTTAATTTCTTTTCATATGCTTGATATTGTTGCTGCAATTTCCTGCTCGACTGTAGTTATTTCTTTTCTTCGTTTCTCGTCTATTTTCTTTTGTTCTTCTGTCAATCTTTCAGATTCTAGATAATTATCGTACGATTTTCTAACACTGAAAGCTAACGATAAAAGTTCTTTTGAAATATTGAATAAGTGAATGTTGCCGTTCAAATTTCTAATACCATCAACTATATTTAAACGAGAATTTAATGATCTCTCTGCTAAATTAGTTTTATCCTCTATGAAAATGAGAACAGATGGAAAAACGTATTCCTACATCAGCATTACCATGCGACACAGACAAAATAGACCGCACAAAAAAGGCCAAATTATTGTATGACATCTCAGCTGTGCTCTTCTTAAGAACATTGTACCAAAATTCATCAATTC
>JANSTX010055246.1:0-10334 GCA_027564355.1 Penthetria funebris
TTGTTCGCTTTTAATTCCATAACTAATTTATAAAACTGATTCTATTAAAATGTAAAAAGTTGTATTAAAGTTTTTAATTTACTTCTTCTGCTACAACTCAAGATATTTAAGAAATTATGACTAAGAGTAGGAACATTTTCACTGAACATGACACGAAATTGGGTAATTTAGAAAGGTATATAATAATTGAAGCCTAATAAAGTTTAATGCTTAAAAGAATTTTAAAAGTTTTTTTTTTCGGTATATTTTTCTCACAAAACAAACTTTTCTTATTGGATACAACAACTCCTTGTATATGCTCGTACTTGAAAAAATTATGAACATATTTATGAATGAAGGAGAAATCCTTTACTAATGTCCATATCATTTTAAAAATTATTGTAGACACGAGTAAACCATGATTTTAATCTAGATTTTAACAGTACTTTTTAAAGATATTTTCTTATTCACTGATTTTTCTATTATGTGATATATAATAGAGAATATACACATAAATTTAAATATATAAAATTTGGTTAATGTATCATTTATATATCATTTGTACTTTACTTATCTATAATATGTAATTTTGTTTGCATGTATATTGCTATTAAAACTGCTAAGGTAGTTGTTCTATTTATTTGATGACTCTTCCTTTATAACTGATAACTGTTTCAAATAATAATAATATGCAAAAATAATAACGAAAATATTTTCACGAAATTCGTCAACTTTCTAATTGTACATTTGATTGTACACGAGTGAACTAATTTCCACATATATTTCAGTTTTTGACAGAACTTTAGTATTTTATAACAGCAAAATGTTTGTAATTATTTTACCTACATAAAATATGTATCTGTGTGTATATTTAAAACTATCTAATTAATATTATTAATTACTTTTTTATGTTCTTCGTCTTTATTATCCCAAAAGTATAGACTGTTGAATGTTATAGACTGTTATGTGTCAATTTAAAATAAATATTTTAGTTGAGCAAGAATATGCACCTTAATGCATTGTGCGAATTTAAATTATTATAGGTACACTTTTCAAAGAACAAGCTTATCTATCATTATGCGAATTCTGAAACTGTAATTTCAAGGGAAAAATGAATTGTGTAATTTTTGAAAGCGTTTGAGCTAATGATTTGTATGCACTAAGTTATGACACAAATCATACATCAAAATGCTAAATTAAATTGTACTAAATGGTGTTAACATTTGATAATATATTATATAATATTTGATTATAAAAATAATAATTTTAAAATTAATATAATATCTGTTTACAAATTAAAATAAAAATATATTATTGGCATCTGTGCATTTGTATGTATAGATAAAACAAGTATATTTATAGATATTTGGGGTTGTAAATACTATATATATTAATATACTACTTATATTTACTACCCTGTACACGAACACGAGTACTATGTTAATAAAAGATTGTAAATTAACATTTCGATTTACTACAAGTGTGTTGTTTTGTATAGTGGTACTAGTAGTATTAGCATATAGTATTGTAGCACAGTAATGTATACAAATATATATTATAAGAAGAGGGTTAAATAATTCACAATCTTTTGCCTATACTAAACCGAAAAGGCTAGCTATTAAATCGGGAGGTGTGGTTTTTCTCCACTAAATTTTATTATTTTTTTTTTTGATAAATCCTTTTAAACGACATACAGTACAAATTGCACGTGCGCCTTAAATATGAAATGACTATACGATTTACATTTTACAATTGAATTGACCGATTTGAATGAGTAAAGAGTAGTGAACTATTGATCGTACAAGGATAAGGAATATTATTTCTAAGGAATAAAATTTGCAAATTGTTGCGCTGTCACTGTTTTCGAAATTCAAAATTTATGGATTTGACGTTGGAAAATGTAATGAACATAATTTCATGTTAATTGTTATCAAACTTTTAGCTCAACTGAAAATAAAAATGTAATAATCAAGAATTGTGTTATACGACTACAGTACATATAGACATACATATATCCATTTATACCATTTATAATACTCGGCTAATAAATTATTCGTTACATCATTTTCAAATAATTTGAAAATTTTTAATGTTATTTTTAATGGGATATTAGTGTCAGTATACGTTCATGCTGTAGAGACAATTTTAAATTATTATATTCTTTTTAATGTGAACTAATTTTTAAAGAACTCTTAATTTTGTGTTCTATTAAAATCTTTAGTTAAAAATAAAATGCTCAAATGTACTTGTTGTTCGTTTGATAAAACCAAAATTAAAAACAAAAATAAAATAATATTTTTAAATTAATATTAGTTGGTAAAATTTTTCTCAATTCTACAGATTTTTAGTTAAAATGAATTAAACATAAAGAAGAACAAAAGTTTACAAATTTTGTATATTTCGAGAAGGGTACATACCAAGTATGTTTCTAATTTATCGATTTGTAGAGTTATGTTGTAAAATGCGGAAATTTTCTGCTGCAAAAAAAAACTGCAAAACTAAAAAGAGTAGTGTTAAACCTTCAAATTTCATATACGCAACATTGCAAATAATTAAGTGAGGTATCCCTTCCTATCTAACAATTATTAATGCACTCAATCATATACACTAAAAATGAATAAAAATGATCATCTTTTAAGTATATTCTATTGTCATATTATTTTATATATTTTAACTTTATTTATCATATTAATTCAATTATTCCTTTTATTAGATATTATTTTGGTAAAACTCAATTAATTTCTTCTCAACACAATAATACTACATATGGTAAAAATACATACAAACTTGCTCGAGACCAATATCCTTTCATTAGCGGTAAATTTTTCGTACCTCTTTAAACTCTTGTAAATTTCCTTCCAACAACAAATCGATTGCCATAACTTCCTTATTATCTAAGGTTTTTTGAAAATATTCTAAACTGTAAAATTCTATCTTATCTGAAGTCTAACAATCTAATTAATAATCGGCAATATGACTTTCGATCCGGAAGATCAAATGGGGATCTGATGACATACATAATAGAAATTTGGAGTAGACCGCTTTCACATGTTCGGCGAAACGAGTGTCCTTTCACTTGATATATCTAAGGCATTTGATCGGGTTTGGCATGGTACACTGCTATCTAAACTTAACTCATACGGTATTTATGATAACTTAATAGCGTGGATATTTGATTTTTTGAAGGAGCGCTCAATTCGGATTATTCTGTATGGTTATACTTCTGACCTATTTCGTCTTATCTCCTAATTTTTGTTCTCTATTTTATTAACGGCCTTTTTTCATTAACCTCTAATTCTATTCATAGTTATGCTGATGACAACACCATTATTCCTATCTTTTCAATAAAAGATCATTATGCACCTAAGATTTGATCGTGTCTTCTGTCGCATAAGCTAGATGCACCTAAATCTGTAAGTTTTGCTATGGTAATTCGCTCTCGAATTCATCAGGTATTGTGTCCGGCCAACATTTCTATTATATATAACTCATATATAAGGCCTCTTAATAGACCACTTCTTCGACAAAATTCAAAGACGATCGCCAATATAATGCTCGCTCTTCGGGTATTTCCACTATAAATATTATACTAAATCAAATATCACACTCGCATTCTGTCACAATTTCTTATGGTCGCACGTTCTATAATTCATATCGCATACATCTCGTCTGTAGAACCTTCTGACTGAATAATTGTTTTCTAGTATACATTATTCTCAAAAATTTAAGAAAAACGTTATTTTTGCCATCACCCTCCCCTTCCTATACCGTTAACCGGTTTAAATTAAATTAAGTTTTACAAATTATGAGTAAATAAAAAAACTATTTTGTGCATGAGCATTTAAGGGTGGGCATTCCCCAGAAAATAGCTTTGATATATAACAAAATATCTTGAGCACAATTTCATTTTGGTAAAAATTCAAAAAAATGCAAAATAATGTTTATAAACTAAATCTTTAACGTTTTTCAACGTTTATCTAGAGAATTTTAACTGCGCAAATAATTAAAATTAAAATATTTGCTAAATTTATTTACTTTTTATGTTTTTTTTTAACGATAATTGGCATGATTCTTTAGGAAATTTTGGGTGAAAATTTGTATAACATAATTATAACGGCAGACATAGTTTATGTTATAGAAAGCACAATTTTGTCTTATATGCATTGAATCTCATTTAACCTCTCAAAAATAGCTTCCGAAAATAATTTATTTCATTGGCCTCCACGGAAGATTTAATTGCTCTTTTCAGCATAAAAAAAAAATGCTAAAATATGGTAGTCCCAAAATTAATTCACTGGCAGCTCTCTTATACTGTATGTATCTTTTAATTTCTGACGATGCAATTAAGATAACTGCAGATATACTTGGCAACAGAAACTTGAAATGATATATACAAACTTTTCGGATAGCTGAAAATTGAAGAAACTATAACAATTTAAATTAATTTTAGTATAATTAATTTACAGTCATATTAAGTCTTGTATGACCTTAAATATTTAAATTGATTTGATTTTTGCTAAAAAAAATAATATGCAATTAATTGATGCTATTCAATGACATTTAATTTCACAGATGATTTATATCTATGATAAATGAAGGACAACGACAACCAATAAATAGCGTAAAGAATTTTAAGGAGTCTTTATATGCTTTTTAAAAGTGCAAAATGCGGTATCTTAAACTAGATCTTCTTAAGATTCCCCGACTCGTAGATCATTTTTTTGATGATAATATATAGGACTTTCAAAAGTTCAAATTTCTATTATATAATCGAAATTAATTGATTTAGAAAATTATTATTATCTTTAACGTTTTCCTAAATATTTGTTTGAGTTTGTGTACATTTCATTATATTTTTGCTAATTCTCATTTTGCTGGTCGCCTGATAAAATTTTCGAAAAGTTGACTTTTTTTCGTGATTTATTTTTACTAATTTGTGTATTAGGCGAGCATCAATTTAAAATAACTAGTTTCTATGTTGCACTCTTCGCATGATCAGATGTCCAAAAAGGGGGAGTTTTTAATTTTGATGCAAAATGCTTTGTAAAATTGGTAAAATGTTGTTGTATTGCATTCGTTACTAGATAAAGTGTTTAATAAGTGTTTTATAACCTTTTTAAAAGACCACAATCATATCTTTAAGATCTATAATCAAGTTTTCTAAATTTCGATCATTCTTAAAATTTTTATTTAGATTTTTTTGCGAATATTACTTGTATATGCACTGTCACTAATTTATTTGGGTGTATTTTTATTTCATTCAAAAACAATTTTATTATATTTTGAAATTATGCTATGACATTGAGCCAATGTATGTGAAAAATTATTGACTAATTATTTAGAATATAAAAATAAATACCTTTTAATATACGATAGATTCTATAATAGTTTTACTATTTCAATATATAATATGCATGAAAATATATTATGTAATTGTACACATATTAAATTTATAACTGTTGGCAAATATTATGGTAAAACTATTGGAGACGAAATATTAAAAATCGTATACCAGAGGCATATGCGGGATAAAAACGAGCACGGGTACAGTAAACATGTATAAACTGCATATTACATCATATGATATTGAAAAGAAAACATAGCATATTTTACTCAGTCTTTTATTCAAATGAACAATAAAATTTTCCATTATAAATTTCAATCTGTTTTGGTTTCATTTTTACAGGCTTTTGCAATTGCTTCAATAAAGTTCAACAATTAAATTTTATTATGTCAGTTACAAATTGTCGTATAAGACTTCGAAAATTTCTCCGTGCTACTGTTTGGATAAGCTACTTGTTTGGTGTGTATATAATAGTTAATTTAATTTAAAATTTATAATCAAATTGCAACATATTCATGATAGCGATATACATACTTTCGGTAATATTGATAGCTTCTTCATTCTATATTGATCATTTATGGGAGCCGAGGAATTAAACAGCGTTCTGTCAATTCATTAAAAAGAAATTTGTAATGTTTAATTAAATAATTTAAATGTGTTACTTTTATTACATTTGCAATTTTTATTGATATCTCAAGGACTTCGAGTTTTTGACAATATTTTCTATTTCATATAATGCATAAGTTCATATGAACGTTTTAAATATACCAAATAATTTCCACATATCTCACATTTCAATTTTGTCCAGTATATAGCGAGCGACTTCATTCAAAATATATATGCAGATAATGGGCCCCATTTATAAAGAAAAATTAATTATGAATTTTATGGAATATTTTAATTAATTAAGCTAATGGTTATTATATTTTAATTAATTTAAAAATTAAAAAATATTCCGAACTGAATTCGTAATTTATTTTAATTTGATTGCGGTGTGAAATTAATCCCATGGTTGCGAAAATAAATTCCTTTAATAAATTGGTGGTTACTTTTAAATTTATATGTAAGTAATATGAGCGTTGTTTAAAGTGCTGTTAATATAAATTTAATAAAATATTTTTTATTAAAATCAATAAATTTTTCATTTATGTCATCAAAACAACGAAAATGTTTAACGAAATATTTTTAAATTTTGCAACATTGATCAAAAATCTGTATTTTTACACTTGACAACGTTGCATCGAAAATGTTCCATATTACAAATTTTTATGTCAATCAAAACTATCGAATAGCAAATAATCTAGAAAACTTGCATACATTTATATTTTAGTGTTGCAAGAACTTAAGTATTTTCATATTCAAACAAAAATATCCCTTTTTGGCGGTATTTAAATCTTCGTGTTATTTTCAAATACATTTTTCTACTATTATTAAATATTTTAAAGATATAATCCAGTGAGTGAAAATTACTTCTTTAACTATTATTTATATGTTTCAATTATAAAAACGACAACAAATTTTAAATATTAGTACCCCATTATAAGATTTATTAAAATATTGCCATTTTTGTAATCATTAGCATTATATTATTATATAAAAATTAGACATTATATGCAAAGTACATACTAATTTTAATAAACAAAATTCAAATAAACTGAAAATTAATTAATTTCAAATATTGAAAAACATAAAATGTGGCGTCTATGTAATTTTAAATGGGACCTATAACTTATATGTTACAAGAATATACATACACACATATAGAAAATCTACTGCACAAGCAACAGAGGGTAATATTTTTTAGACGCAGACGATAATAACAACCCGTATGTATACGAGGATATTTGAAAGGGTGTTTTTATACACATGAATATAATATTTTTGTTCATTTGTGTATAGTGTTATGCTACTAGTTTTCCTAAAACGATTTTTCTATACATTTTGTATATGTTGTTTTTATCCTGACATACATAGAAAAGCAATGTCCTCGTCGGATAAGTGTATATATTTTAAATAATACAAGTTAAATTCGGATAAAATATAGTGTATTAGATTTGTGTATAGACAGAGGAATGTGAAAAAAAATAAGGGATTCATTTAGAAATATATATATTAATTTCATTTTCTATATTTATATGTATACATGATGACATTAGATCATTCTTAAAAATATCATCATTTATTTGCTTAAAATGATCTTGGGTACTGATGATGATGCATAACATATACATATTATTCAAGTATTTTCTATAGTGGAATAGGATCATGCCAACATTTACAGTTATAAAGACACTGATTCAACAGTTGCACAATAATAGTTGTAGTCCTGTTCCTCAGTATTTGTAGCGAAAGGTAATCATATCTAGACATTTTGGGACACCGACATTGTAATCTCAAGAAATCTCACCGAATTCTTATTAATATCTATAGTTTTTAGAATACTCTAGAAAACTATAAATCTCTAAAAAATCGCTTCAAATCTCTTGAAACCATCTAAAATGTTTGACAAATATTTTAAGTTTTTCTCGGGGATTTATTTTATTGATACAAGATTTGACACCATAAGATGCAACAATAAGCCATTTTTAAAATTTGTATTAATAAACTTTTTATTTCTTATTCTACTTTAAATTCTTTAAAAACTACTCATCTCACTCCGGCTGATTAAAATTTTTTATTATAGATTTTTTTTCTACAATGACTTCACTTTATATTCAGTTGAATTGTTATCAGGATTGATTTTTATGTTGGCAAGAATATGTCCTATAGATTTTTTTAAAATATTCCATGTAGGAATGGCAATCAAAACAAAATCACCTATACCATTATAAATGGCATTAAGTAAGAATTAAACTTTTTGATTTTTTTTTTGCGAGGAATTTTAAAATTTTGACTTCAGATTCGGATAGATCATCAAAAAGTAGAATCTCTTTGCAACATATCGTATCGCTTAAGGAATACGTTCAAAATGGCGGATAGAATATAAAATTTTCGAATTTTTAAATATTTTAATTTCGTTCTATGGCAATACTAGGATAAGCATTTTCAACTGATTAATGTTGCTTTGTTTATATTTGTCAATACACACATAGTTTTTAACTTGATGTTACCTATAACGTTTTTGTACTTTTAACTGGTGTTGTCAGTGTTGAGGTCAAGCTAAATGAACAAATAGATTTTTGAAATATTAAAATTTCTACTTAAGATTTAAACTTCAGCACCATTATACCGCGTTCAACAGTTTGCCAAGCCATTATGGTTAGTAATACTTTTGATTCACACCAACTCATTATTTACTAAGCTGTAATTTGTCATATTTTAAGCTGTAGAAAAAGCCGGTAAAAACAAATAAGTCCCTTGAGATGTTTGTCATAATTTAAATTTTTTTTTTTTGCTTTACTTTAGTAGCACAATATGTTCATATCGATGTATATGTATATACTATGATGATGTACGAATTGTGTATATACACGACGAGTCAAAATAACAAAACAAGATTATACGTGTAAAATATTCAATATTAAAGTTTCACTCTTTAACTGAAATGGATATGGTCCTAAATATTTTATATACATATACATAGTTGTTGATAGTGGGGTGAAGGGATGAGGCTACTCTATACTAAGATCTTGAAAAATAGATAAACTGTACAAATTTTGCTCAAATTTTACTAAAATACCGAAAATACTTTTTAGAACGAAAGATTTAGATAAGTTTTATAATTGTTTACAGATTTTTCTAAAATTTCTTTAAAATAATGATTATTTTTTGTTAAATTCCCAACAAATATAGAAGGTTTTGGTATTTGTGACTTGGAAAGGTCATCGTCTAGACACCTACGAACATAAGAGCACATACTATGGCATTATTACATTATTATTATTAATTAAATTATTTGTTGACTTATTGTTTATTCATATATACTAAAATAAGTTAATAAGTTTTGGAATTTAAACATTGTGTCGAATTCCTAAAATTTGAAACGATTTATTTACGATATGAGGTCAAAATAGACGAAGTGATAATGTCATATATCTCTGAAGTAAACTGAATGACAAAGCCACCTATTTTTTAAACAAAATGTGTGGATTTTAAATTGAGATTTGATATAGCCCCGGAGTGGCAAATTTCGGTAAGATGTCATTAAAAAGTTAATTAAAATTCAGTTTCACCAATTTGTGAGATATTTAGTCAGAATTTTGAATGGTGCATAACTCATCATCAACTACCTAGTTTGTTGGTGAGATGTTCAATCACCAAGTCGATAAACACGACAAAACCCTCTTTTTTGCCTCGATCACACGCCAGATTTTACATATATTGTAATCGAGTTTCCATTGATGCTCCGTGGAGGCAAAGATGGGATTATGGTTATTTGGTCACTCCATACAAATATATTGTCACTCCATACAAATATATTGTGTGTAAAATTTAGATATGGTGCATAGCCTGTTTCCTTGCAAATTCAGAAATAATGCTAATAGCTACAAGTGTAAAGCGGATATACCGAAAATAGATTAAATAAAAAAAAATGCAAACAACTCGCATCAATGTGGAAGATGATATGTAGAAACGTATTATTGTAAGTTTAAAGAAAATACAAAAAATGGGTCACTGATGAAGCTGTTTAATTAAAGAAAAGTTAACACACACGCCAAACATAATAACAAGTTAAAATTTACTGAAAAAATAAATGGGGCTAAAAATCGCATCTAAAATACTGAAGAAAATTATCGATCATAGAAGATAATTAGAAATATAGTGAACAGTTAAATTGAAATTGCCAAAATCTTCGAACTACTTATATTTAAAATGTATAAACAAAACGCAGATAATATTTATGACAAAGTAAACATAAAGCATAGTATATTATAGTTCTTGCGAAGTGAAATAAGATCTTTGCGAAATATAAGCATGAAAAATGTTTGCCAAATAAGAAAGTGGATTATATTATAATTTCACTAATTCATTTGATCTATAGTTTACACGAAGTAAAATAAATGAAATTCAA
>JANSTX010055247.1:0-10334 GCA_027564355.1 Penthetria funebris
TCGATCTGTGCAGAATCCACATATGTATTCTTCAATAACTTCACTAGCATATGAAATAAGTCTAGAGTATAGCATATCTGCAAATACCTTATATGCACTGTTTAATAAAGTTATTCCTCTGTAGTTGTTACAATCTAATTTGTCACCGTTTTTGTACAATGGACATATAATAGCATCTTTCCACTCTTCTGGCACCTGTTCCTTATTCCAAATATTAACAATTAGCTCATGCAGTTGACACCATAATGCATATTCACCATGTTTAAATTGTTCACCCGGTAAGTTATCTGATCCTGATGATTTATTATTCTTGAGTTTTAGAATAACGTTCTTAATTTCGTGTATTGATTGTTCAGCTATAAATGGCTACAGTATTTACTCGCGTGTTTATTTTTAATAATTTTTTAAAGTACTCGGCCCATCTCTCGACACACTTTTCCTCTTGTGCCATTACCTGTCCATCTATGTTTTTGCAAAAAAACTACCGTTGACTATATCCGTTGCGCATACAATTGATCACCCAGTACAATTTTCTGCTGTCATTGTTCCTGTTAAATTTTTCAAATTCGGCGTAAATTCTTCGCTCCAGTTCTCTTTTCTTTCTGCGAACTAATTTACGCTCGAAATTCCTTTTAGCGCGATAGTCTTCAATAGTGGTTCTTGTAGCTCGCGTTAGCATTTTCAGCCTGGATGCATTTTTTTCATCCCGAGCCCTTCTACAATCATCATCAAACCACCCATTTCTAACTACCAGCCCTCTTCCAATCACCTCTGTTGCGGCACACTCAACACATGATTTTAGTTTGTCCCACATATTATTTACATTGGTTTCCTGTTGGTACTCATCCAAATCAGTAATAATCCGTTGTTCTATTGAATTCACGTACAATTGTTTTATCGCCGTCTGTTCAAGTCTTTCGACCGCCCATTTTGTTCTCGCAAGTTGCATGTTTTTACTGGCCGAAATTCTGGGTCGTAACACCACCATCATT
The DNA here is from genome assembly GCA_027564355.1 of Penthetria funebris. Classification (NCBI taxonomy): domain Eukaryota; kingdom Metazoa; phylum Arthropoda; class Insecta; order Diptera; family Pleciidae; genus Penthetria; species Penthetria funebris. Next base: position 993 of record JANSTX010055247.1, read on the forward strand.
AGGTAATAATCGGAGTCAATATTTAAACCACGACAATTTCGAACGTCCATTATATTTGAACAGTGACGTCCATCAATTAATATTTGGTCAATTTGATTATTTTTTCTACCATCTGGAGATCTCCATGTCATTTTATGAATATCTTTATGGGGGAAATATGTACTACCAATGACAATGTTTTTAGACATGGCGAAATCAATCAATCGCAGCCCATTTTCAATGGTTTTATCATGAAGACTATGTTTACCTATAGTTGGAAGATATATTGTTTCCTGGCCCACCTTGACATTAAAGTCACCTAAGACAATCTTAATATCGTGGCCTATCGCAGTTCTATTGGGGCATATTAGTTTTTCATAAAACACATCCGTCACCTCATCAGGTTTTTCCTCAGTGGGTACATGTCCAGTGATGAGAGTCAAATTGAAAAATTTCGTTCTTACACGTAGGGTACAAATGCGTTCATCTATGGGGTTAAAATCAATAACCGAATCCCATTCATTACCAAAAACTATGAAACCGGTTCCAAACTCTCTTCTTTTACTACAATCGTTGCCGCTGTAATAAAATGTGTATTCTTTTTCTTTAAGTTAGTTTTTTTCGGGCCACTGCATTTCTTGGATAGCTGTTATATCTAGTTTGACCTTTTCTAATGTATCAGTAAGTGTAGCGCCATTAAATAACTGCTTTCGGTAGAAGTGAAACATACCCTTGTAAATACCCTACAAATTTACAGAATATTAGAGTAGGTTGAACGTATGGGTAACTGTCAACTTCGGAAAAAATACTGGTTATGAATACTACAACACGACCTCGGATTGGACAGTATAAACGGCAACGACTCATAATCGCCATTAACACAACACCAACACCAGCCCTATGTCCCAGGTTCAGTTCGCTGATAAGATTCTGATTCTTAATGGTTTCCAAATTAAGAAAAATTCCTATTGGAGTTATTCTCTCAAGTAATCGCATTAACATCGAATATACTTTGGAAGATGCCATATGTGCATAATATTTAGTTGGTATTGCTATGTATTTTACTCTTTACATCATGTCTCCATCTGCAACCGTTTATGAAAAGTTGCAATTTTTGTTTTTAATAAAAAAACCTGGCATATTTCATAGGTTTATGGATTTGTTTTAAGACATCATAATCTTTAGAACATGTATTTTATTTAAAATGCGAATATCTCGGAAACGGTTATAGATAGAGGTTCCGCGTCTGAGGATGAAATATGCAGAAAATCATTGCACATCTTTTGCAATTAAAAACGATGCTGCCAACGTTGTAATAGCACGAGTTTTGACAGTTTTTTTGACTAATTGCTATAGCAGAATATCCGGTATTTGTGCATAAAAAGTAGCAGGTATTACTACGTATTTTACCGTTATTGCTCAATCTATAACCGTTTACAATAAATTTCAATTTGTTTATGACAAAAATCGTCAGTACATTTCATTTGGATATGTATCAGGACATCATAATCTTTATAAGATGTATTTTATTTAAAATTCAAATATTTATTTAAATTGCAAATATCTCGGAAACGGTTAGAGATAGAGTTTTCGTGTCTGAGGATGGAATATGTAGAAAGTTCTTGCGCATCTTCAGCAATTAAATAAGCGATGTTGACATCCTCGTAATAGCACAAGTTTAGATTAATTATTGTAGCAGTATATCTGCCATGTATAAAATGTAGTAGATATTACTATGTATTTTACCGTATTGTCTCTATCAGCAAATTACCATCGAATTGTATAGTACAATTTAAATTGTTTAGTATAATTTAATTCACCGTTAAGAGAGACCAGATGGTCTTTTGTCGTAATAGCAAGAATGATGCAGAGTGATGTCATCAGCGTAACTGTGAATTGGGCTAGCAATTAGTTATAAGAGGTCAATAATCTTCTTAAAACAGTAGCTAATTGCACCTCTATGACATTTTCAATTTCGATGGGGCACTAATTTCTGCATCAATATTATATACCGTATATTTAGCTGATTTGCCGTCCTTATCATCTTTTTAACGATATGTCCACAAATATAACCACACGTCACATCCAATGACAATAATCAAGTACATTGGATGACATTCCAATAGTTGTGCTCCTCATTCAAATACTTAACTGTTGCGATTAACCTAATAAATCATTATCTTGAAACTATAGTTGAATGAATGGAATTTTACGGAAACTAAATATAAACTATTCAAAACGTGAGACCATAGTCCTGATGGTTACTGGTCGATTCACTTGACCGCATGTCCCAACGATAGTAAAATCATCATGTTAAACGGTAACAAGTTGAATAAGACTAGCACACTTAAATACTGTGGCATATAAAATTCATAAATACTCTAAAGTATAAATTATAAATGACATTAAAAAATGGGTATTCGGCTAAATTCATGTCCTACTTCCGATTCTAAAAAAACTCTAGCACTCTTGACCAAACCATCAAAATTCTGAATTATAAGTAACTAAATTATAGATTCTTATTGTCAACTGCTTTTGTCTTATAGTCATCGAAATGTTCTCATCAAATCACATTGATAATTATCGTCTTTATCGATTTGTGAGAATTGAAAGAATCGACAGAATATTCGTAAGACCAAAAGTCACTAAAATTATACGGTAAACTCACAGACTCTGGAAATATGATACTCAGACTTGTGAAGGGAATGTGACGAATTGTTTAAATCACACATTCAAATAACCAATGAGCCACCTAGGCGTAAATAATTGTTTATATAACAGAATAACGGAACATTTAGAATTTGTATTATGTTTGCATTATGGTCACCACATTTCCAATCTATCATTTCACTCTCCTAGATATCTACATATGTTGCTGCTTCCTTTAGCCGCCAGTAGGATTTTCTACCTCGTAGACACAAAGATTCAAGGAAAACATTCCGACCGACACCGATCATATATTATTACAGTTGTATTGGAAAGACGAATGCTTGGAAAAGTGGTTTAATGCAAAGAATGTTTAACTTCAATTAGAGTTTGACTTTCTACATTCCATAATTAAAGTGTAATCATTGACAATAAATTTTAATGAATTGTGCTAATTTATTAGCACAGCTTTACTTTTAAAAATATTCAATTTAAATATATAGCTGTCAAAATTATCCTTGTCAAACTGACTTTATGACTGTAATAAAATTAAAGCTTTTATTAATTTTAAAATAAATTACAATTAATTCGTATTTTCGTATAAATTTTAAACATTAAAAATTAATAAAAAGAATATAAGGGTATCGGTGAAAATAATTTTGTTATATTCATTATAACAGTATAACATTTAATAACAGTGTAAGCATGTTTTTATTTCGATCTTTGCGTGCTGAACACTTACCGTTATGTTGATGTTTCACGTCTACAGCAAGGACATACACCATCCGCTAATTTGGCCAGAAAATGGTAATTCTTTCGTCAAATCCACGAAAGAGCTGTAATAGACGAAAAAATTAATATAATTTTTTAAGTATACAGAATTAATTATTTTGTTTATTGGTGCAAAATTGACACTTAACGGAGTTGGGGAAAATGTTCAAAAATAATTTAAAAAAAAATTGTTAATCTATAGAGTGTTAGAAACATTATAAATTGGAGAAATACTTTGAGTGACTGCGACTTTTAAGTTAAAAGACATTCATCATTACCTGAACCTTGTATTGAACATTGTATTAGGTGGGTCTCCGAATCGATACTATTATATAATTGCAAACCTTGAAAAGTGATGTATATTAGAATGTCAGAAATTTTTCGTCAATAAAGGTGTTCAGACGTATATTGTGAACATTGGAACCTTTGTGGTTAATAGAAGAACTTAGCGAATCCAAAATGATATGAGAGCTGTCAATAAAACTGGTACCAATGAGTTGAACTGAAGACCTGTGTATAGAAATCGTGAACAATATCGGTTGCCTGTAGATATGCCTTATTCTGTCACAAAAGTTAATGTAATAAATTTTAAAACTATTGTGACAGTTAATAAAAACGAAAACAATTTGTGCGAAATTATAATATCATAAAATAAACGACTCATTAAATTTTAATAATGCGATGTTAAAGAAGTGTCATGAATATTAAAAATGTGAAATTAAATCCTTTAACCCTTTTTTTGTGCATAAAAATTTCTTCACCTTTTTTTTCTTCTTGTTGTTTGTTTACAAAAAAAAAAAAAAATAAAGGGAAAGCAGATTTTCTTTTTAATTTAATCATAAAATGAAATAAGGAAATAAATGAACAAGGAAAACAGAAGAATATCTCTTTTAATTTTTCATAAATAACCCTTTTTTCTTAAAATTTTCCTTTCAATGCTAACAAAGAACATAATTCAACCCCTCTGTTTTTCTTTGCGCGTTCATTGCCATTTTTTTTTTTGTGTGTCAAGTAATTAAAGTAGCTTTTAATTGTCATCGCATTTAACTTTTATGGGATTTATAATTTTATGATGCGATGTTAAATTCCCATAATAATTAAACTTAATGGGTAAAATCAAAAAGATTATATAAATTAAATAAAGATGAGGGTTATTATGTTTCTTTTTTGTGCTGCGATTTTATTAAAGAATAATCGAATTTTGTTTGGGCATCAGGCAGATCATTGACCTTTATAGGTTCTGTCCACTTTCATTTAGAGCAAGCAAATTTTCAAACTTTATGGCTGTTCGTTAAATGGAAATTGACACAATAACCTACTTTGTTAAATAGGCAAAGAAAATCGTATTTGCTACTAAATCATATATATATGAGAAAAAACAAAAAAATTGGGTCATTTAACTGCCGTCTGTACTGTAGTTTAATAATGGCCTCAAATTCATAAAAATACGATGACGACAATCCATGCATTGGATTGTGAAAACGGACAACATATTGAAACCTAACAAATTTCAAAGCAAATTTCAAAGCAAATTTTTTACCTGCTGGACCCTCCAAGCGAAAATGCATGGACTACACTATAAACTGCTCGCCACAAGTCTAGATTGTTAAAGCCCATTTGTCTATATATAGAACCGTTCAGACATTATTTTAACGAATTTTTATTCATTTCACCAGGAAAACAGAACTTTATGCTGGATTTGGCAATATTAAAATATTAAAAAATACAATATTTAACAATCGATCAAATTCCCTGAGTCCATTATATGTGTGGATTAGTTTGTCAAATACTTTGGCCATCAGTTAACTGGAATCTGAGCAAGTTATTTTAGTTATTTTTATAATTATTTGCCCACATGCTCTGTTTAGCGCATCATATTTCGGTAGTATTAGTACTTACGGCCGTATTAGTACTTACGGCCGTATTAGTACTTCGTTCCTAATGGGTGCAGCATGGCCGAAATTTGACACCTCAATTAAAGAAATTTATCGTCAAATTCAATGTAGTTTGGCCATTTTCTATCCCCTTGTCATATATACGTGACACTCTACATCCAGTAATACAATTTGATAGTAATTTACTGTGCAAATCATCAAGAGGTATTTTGCCTTTGTACTCATATAAATTCCAAACTTATGTGGACTGATCATATCTTGTCTGTTACCAAAAATGCAATTACAAAAATTACATTTCCACAGGTATCTAATGAATATATGGTCTGAGGGTATTAGTATCTAATTACATTTAATTTTCTCTAGAGAATTCAAAGTGAATTTTTTTTTCATAGATATTTTCTTGGCGATTATTCTGATAAGATTTTCATTATTATGCCCGATAATTGACACGTGTTTCTTTTACATACACAATTTGTTCGGTTGTCACACTCGTCATTATATCGAATTCACGTACTTCTCAGCTGTAAAATCGAAAATGTGTCTTCTGAATTTAATGAGATTTTGACATTTAAATCAAATGTATGCAAATTGTTGCATTGCCAACCTCTCATCCCTATACCACCCACATCTACCACTCGGTCCTTATATCAGCCAAAATAAAAAGTTATTTTCTGTTTTAAACACTAAGGGGTAATTAATCCACTTCTTAAAAAAAAAATTTAACGTAAAAAAAATAAATTCAACTTTGTCTGTATAGGCGAGGCATGAAAGACAAAAATTCGATGTTATGAGAGTGCTTTTAAATAATAATGGCTAGCTGGTGAAAGTGTCGTATTTTTTCTTTATCAATTCATAACGAATTCTTTGGTATTATTTTAAGTGTGTTATCAAATATTTGTTTCCTGAATTTTACGACTTTTTGACATTTAAATCAACACCACCCTCCACCACCCACACCTCCCACTCGGGCCTCATATCAGTCAAAATAAAAATTTATTTTCTGTTTTAAACACTAAGGGGTAATCAATCCACTTCCTAAAAAATAAATTTAACGTAAAAAAAATAAATTCAACTTTGTCTGTATAGGCGACACATGAACGACAAAAATTCGATGTTATGAGAGTGCTTTTATATAATAATGGATAGCTGGTGAAAGTGTCGTATTTTTTCTTCATCAATTCATAATGAATTCTTTGGTATTATTTTAAGTGTGTTATCGAATATTTGTTTCCTGAATTTTACGACATTTTGACATTTAAATGAACACCAAACTCCACCACCCACACCTCCCACTCGGTCCTCATATCAGCCAAAATAAAAAGTTATTTTGTGTATTAAGCAATCGACTTCTTAAAAAATTAATTTAACGTACAAAAAAAAAAATGCAACTTTGTCTGTATGCATGAACGACAAAAATTCGATGTTATGAGAGTGCTTTTATATAATAATGGCTAGTGATGATATATTATTGAATTTATTAGGGAATATTTTGAAACTGAAACTACATAATAGAGATTAGTAGGTATGTGGTACAATAACTGTATGTTTTTAATAGTCAATATGTTTCCTTAATCTGAATATCAAAGTTGTTCAATATGCCAATTAATAACCTCTATCGCCTTCAATCGCCTTAGAATCCTTGTAGGCAAAAACATGTCATATACACTCGTATACCGTTTGCCGGAATTAGGAATTAAATCACTTTCCCACGTGCTTGTGACCTATGTAGACCGTTTAAATGAAGTGGGTTATATCACACAATCACACCATCAGCCACTTTTACTTATTTCTTTCTTTTTATCAAACGCATAAATCTATTGATAGATTCTTAACTAAAATCATTTGTTCAGTTTGTTGTTTTTCCTTATTTTTTTTTTTTTTTTTTTGTGGTTTTTCCTTTTTTTTTTTGTATATATTTTTCGTTTTAGATGTTTCCTTTTTGTTGTTCTTCTTAGACTTGCTGATTTACTTTATTGTTATAACTTCATGTTGTAGTTTATATTTACTTATGTACGTAAAATGTGAAGAGGTTCATATATGTTATATATTCGACAATAATTCAATAATGTAATAAATATATTGGAATATAAAACGTTCAATTTTATTCGTTATATTCAACAAGATCCACATTTAATATAGCTTAATTTATTTATCCTTTGAAAGGAAACGTGCGAAAATCGAATTGAATTTTAAGTCAAGAAATATATATTATATGATGTTCGATGACAATTGAAATTCTAATTCAAATTCAAATTGAAATTCAAATTTAAAAAAAAAAAAAAACCTTTCCTTCACCATATATTTGAATAATCGTGCATTGCCCTCCTGTCTGCTTGCACATGGTAACCTACCAAAGATTGAAAATTGAATAAAATATAAATAAATACTATCGAGTGGCTGCTTGTAATTAATGTTTTTATTATATTATTAAAAAGGTAAAATTGTGGCGAAAGAGTGTTTAAAAATGGTGGCATAAAATTTTGTTGCGGGAACATGTCACCTTGACCTGTCAAAAAACTAATTATTAATATTTTTGTGTGTAATACAAAATGACTTGCGTATAGTTCATTGTTTTTACAGTTTTCATAATCCAAATTTAAGAGTGCGTCCACAAAATACATTTCTGATTAATGCCATGATGACAGGCTCTGAACTCACGTATTATTTATCAATGTTAATATTATTTTAGAAATAGAATTATTTTAGCCGTAGTTTTAGTGCATTCTTTGCTAATATTCAAAATTCCAAATCATATTATACTATTAATATTTCCTGTTGTTCATTCACATATTTTGCAATTTTTAAAATTATTGTGCATGCAGTGAGTTTGGATATTAAAACAATAATAAATTAATGCACGACATGATAATGAGCCGTCGTTAAGGTGTCTAGGCACCAGTAAGGCAATGGATGAAGTTAAATGATGATGGTGGCCAGATATCATGAACAATATATCGATTGATGACTCACATAATGTATGATAATAGATGTTATTGATTGCACACTCATTTTACCGACTGCGCCTACATTTTCCGGTGACCATTTATCAACAAAGGTACAAAGGTGTTTATCATTTGCCCAGTAAATTGGCTAAAAATGATATTATAGAAATTTATCGAATTGCAATTTTTTTCGTTAAGTGTATACGTGCTATGAAAACCAATTACGTTATTTGTTTGCTTAAATATTTCTGAAGTGTAGGATAATATGCACATGTAATCGCAATATTAACATTATTGTAAGTGTATACTTTTCTAAGTACAAATGCACATATAACCCATCATTCATTACCTGGGAATTACATAATAAATGCATACCTTGCTTGGACTTTGCACATAAATATTGCCTTTAAACTAATTTTATTTCTCACGCAATTTTCATCTTCATTGATTTTGTTGTTTTTGCATGTATTTCCTTTTCCCTTGCCGTTTTCTTGACTTATTAATTTCAGTGTTTTTTTGCTTTTTTTTTTTTTTGGTTTCTATTATTTTATAATATTGCAATTTAATGTTTTCAGTTTTATAAACGAAAAAGTAATCATTGGTTTTTGATTGATTAATTATTGTATATTTAGCGGTTGATGTCTTGAACATAATCTGTTAGTGGGGAGAAGTGACGTTAAATTCAATATTCATAAATAATAGCCTGTATTTCGTAAAATCAGAAAATCGAGCATGAATATCGTAACAGTAGGACGTTATCTTATGTGACGACATTATCTGAGTAAATTCTAATCTAAGAGGTGGGTCGCCCGCATTTGGATCAAATGTCTTTAAACCAGTTTAAATTTGTGATAACAAAAGGAGCCAATAAACACTTGGTGGACAAATAATACAGTTACGAAGTGACAAATATATCAGTGTTGAGATCTTATGTAAAGTAAAGGTACTGGCTACAAATGGCTAGCACTATGCAACGGTGTTCTCGAGAATTTGTATTTTGTATAGTTGTTTTGCTGGTGATTGGAGTAACTTTTAAACTGCCTCGAATATAGTTGTTTTGGATTCTGTACTTCAATGTTACAACGGATGACCATCTTTAAATTTTCATT
>JANSTX010055248.1:0-10332 GCA_027564355.1 Penthetria funebris
AAAACAAAAATTGCAATTTCTCGTAAACGGTTGTGGTGGTACAGGTGAAATAGAAAGGATAAGGAATTAGTTTCATTGGTTCAATATACTTAAAACTAAAATATATACTTAATATTTAATTCATTCTTAATTTAAGGGACATTTTTTTAGTTCATAATTTTTAATATTGACATTTTGATATTTGGATAAATTTGCTATTGTTATATTATAAAATCAGTGCAGCTTGTAATTCGCCAACATATTTAAATTGAATCCAGGATTGTTTAAATTATTCATCAGCAATTCTCATAAACTCATATGATATTTTGATAAATTATGTCCACAAATTAGCACGATGATAAACCAGATGAAAGAAAATTTTGTGTTTTTAAAATTTTTTAATTATTATAAAATATTTTTAAAATTATTTTCATTACAAAAATGTAAAAAAGATTTATTTTCTTTTTCAAATAGCATCTTATTTTCAATTATATTGATTTCCAGGAGCTAAAGAATTACTTCGATAAACTAAATAATGTGGTTTATATTCTCTGCCCCCATTAATTTTTTTACTTTCACCTAAGGTCTCTTCATATGTCGGCAAATCTAAATAAAACAAAAAATAAATAAAATGAAATTATAATTTTTTAAAACAACAGGATAAGGTTAAAAAAAAAAAATGTGTGGCAGGTAGTAAAGATGAATATAAAAGGTCGGAATTTTAAAGCAAACAAAACAAGAACATATCACAAACAATAGCAAACTTAAGATTTCTTACTCTAAGATCCGTAAAGTTTAATTAAAATGCATTTTAAAAATGCTGATTTAAAATGTTGATTTTTATTTTTTCACATTTAACAGAAAGTTCCGCAACAAGAAAGTTTGATGAGCAAAGTTTAATAAATGATTTTTGAAAGCCCTATATTATTACTGTATAGCTCCATTAAATTTTTAAAGACGGTTATTTTAGTGTAGACTGACCGACTTTTGGCTACCTATTTATAGGAACTAACATATCAATTCCATCAAACTAAGTAATTGTGTGAGACTGTAACTCGTTCTATTAAAACTTTTAAATTAAACGTGAAACAGACGATTATCAGACGAATGAAAATATACTTGAATTGGAATCAATTATCTTCGGATAAGGAATTGATAATAAATAAAAAATAAATTACCCGGATCAACTCTAGATGAATAATCATCCTTTGCATAACTCTGTCCAGTTGGTGGCGGTACATGAGAATTTATTGATGGTAAATGTGTTGTTGATGGTTGATTAGTTACAGGTCCCCATAATATTGGATATGTACCAATCATTAATAATATGTTTATTGTACAATCTGATTGACAACAGGCATCACTTGCTCCGAACACCTTAAATATTCAAAAAATAAAATAAATTGATAATTTTTAAACAATGTAACCAATTGTATTACCCACCCTTAATACATATTGAACTTTACATATATTACTTGTGGTAGTGTCAGTTGGTGGTATCGATGGTACAATTATTTTATCATACAAATCTTTAACTTGTCCAATTTCACAAGAACCAACAACTTTTTCGGCTACAACAATTTGTTCTTGTTTCGTGCGCGAACTATCTTTATGGGTAAAATAGTCTATAATCTGCACCAGAAAGAATTGAATTTATATGAATTTTTATTATGAAATTTTGATTAAATTTGATTACCTTAACAATTTGCATATTAACCGTTTCCATATCATAATTACTTTTATTTGACACATGAATATTTGCCGTAATTTCTTGTCCTGGTACATAGCCAATAAATGGTAGATCACATCTAATTTCAGCAGCATCTGATTTACAACAGATACACATACAACAAAATGAATTAAAAGTTTTATCAACGGATGTCGATATCGGTTGCTAAATGATGATGATGGTGATGAATGTTTTTTTTTTAATTATTAAGCAAAAATTAAGTTCAGTTTTAAGAAAAACATCAAAATTACCCTGAACACAGGATTAAGATTTAGATTACATGGCCTTAATACGGTAAATGCTTCGGTAAATGATTTATCTGGCCACAATGGACGATCCAAGTTTACTAATACAGTATAACGTATATATCCATATTCACCTTCTAATGATGTTGGCAATTCTGCAGGTAATTGACATTGAAATGTATATTCATAGATACCTGGTTGAATTTCGATGTCACCTACAAGGGGAAGGATTTTTTTTATTTATTTTATTTTTTAGTATAGAACATTAACTATATTAATTGCAATAATATTTTATAAGGCACAAATATAGTGTGTGCTTGCCAAAAATTGATTAGATCACCTTAATGGAGCAAGGACACACACTGTTTCAATAACTGCAATAAATTAATTTCTAGTGAGAAATACACGAATTAATTAGAAACTTCAGTAATTGGCTGTATCAAATTACAATATTCATAAACAATTTCGTAAATTTATTTCATTTATAATTACATTAATCAGTTCCAATTTAACTGTTCTAATATCTGCAATTAAATGAATTCTTGTAGATTTTAGTTAGTTAACACAAATAAATATAACTTATTTATATTAAATTGATTGGCAATATGCGATGGACACTGTCAATTACTTGTCGCTATGTTATATTCATAAATATATCATTAAAACTAATTTATTACAGTTATATATAGTGTGTCTTTGCTAATTTTGGCTACTCAGTAAACAAATGATTTAATAGAGAGAACATCAAATTATTATTGATCACAAAATATGGAAGTATTGTCTGCGGTATCAATTCATTCAAGCATAAGACAGTTCAAGTTTAACAATTTGTTGAACATTTTACTTTCAGTACAATCATTTTAAAATCCCATCCTGTACGTGGTGTAAAACTACTTTGGGATTTGTCTCTGTTATTCAAATGAAACATTCTTGAAAGAAATGTGCTACCAACAAATTCACCAACCGGTATTATAACAAGTGAGCAATTTTAAATGTCTAAATTTTTAAAATTCAAAATCCCGATAACTCCTGGAATTTGTCAAGGCTTGCATTCTGTAGTGAAATCTAATGGGTTTTTCATGATGATATGCTAGTTATAGATAGGCAAGAAAGTTAAACGATTTCGTTATTATAGGTGTCAATTTTATCACTTATTCGTAATTAACTTATAACAAAATATGAAGATTTTCATAATTAAATACGCTAATTAAACATAGCTATTAAAATTTACAAACACACTTTTATGAAATCATTTGATTAATTTTAAGGTAATAATTAAATTTAAATGAAATGTTATAATATAGAAGGTTCTTATATATTCGTAGTAACGACTTAATTTATGTTTTAATGTTGACACATTTCTGAGATCTTGCATCATTAATAAAAATGTATTTTTTTAAATGTACAATATAAATACACATTCCAATGGGATTCTTAGAAATCCTTACTATAGATTTAAAACTATACTGAGACGTATTATTTTTTAAAAACTATTTTCCAATACATAAGCTAGATCGATCAAAACTGAACCCCCAACTATGTATCTTACGAATTATATTTCTAGGATTGATAAGATTCTTGTAAATTTAAATATCATATAAATTTTCACGTACCATCTTCACTGCCAATTAAATATATTTTTTTGCTAAGATAATATTCCTCACCAGTATAAATTATGTTCTTAATACCTTGACCCTTTGATTTGGTCCATTCACAATTCGCTTTACCATGTATCAGAATGAAAATTCCTAAACGTTAAAGTTTCATCAAACTTAATTATTGTTATAATGTCGCCGAAATTAAAATCTATTATTTGTAAAAGTACCTCTTACAGTCACTTTTTTATATAAATCTAGGATAATTCTACCCTTTAACTCTTGATTACAATAATAAATTTTTAATGGATTATTTGTAAATATTATTTGACACGTTATCTTATTCATATCGCAAAAGTTTAACTTTACCAACCAATTATTGATATCTTGATTTTATCGTAGTTATAACAATACTAAACATCATTATTATAAAATTGATCATAATTTAAAAGTCTTTGTGTTAAGTAAAATTTAATTAAGAAAATGACAATGTGCTTTATGGTAGGGAATCACAAGTGTATGATTTCATAAATCAAAGACAACAATTCTATTATGACAATTTGATCAATTAAAATAGAAATAAAACTAATATGCATAGAGTCGTATACGAACGGAATGACAATATCTAGGTAATTTAACACAATCAATACTTTAACATAATTGAAATTCGATTATATGATATACTCGACATGTAATTAGGGGTTGGTGATTGCAATGTTTGTATAGCTGGGGCTGTTAAACCTAATGGTACTAGGTATTTAAATATATGAGACTGAAAAGTTATTACGCATAAAAAAGAAGTTTTAAAATCGAGAGGATATTATTATAATACGATCCGCTGAACCTGCATTAATATAAAGTATATTGTTACACAAATATCTGCTCGTCACTATCTGCACCACGCCATCTATTACCAATATTTAATGAAAACGAAACATCAAAAATACATATAGCAAAAAACACTACAAATGACCAAAAACAGTACAGACATTTGTGGAAACATTTAATACCAAAATGTTCATGATACTAATTACTCCACTATATAAGTGACGACATCGCAGCCAACAGATTATTATTAAGTAAAGTTTCAATAAATTATCTACACTGCGAGAAATTAATATACAAATAAATTTGTAAAGTAAAATCGTGATTTGTTATAATTTGTGACAATTGTTATATTGAATAAATTACGTTTGAAATAAATTGCAAGTGATATTATTATTATACTACGTGAAAAATCATAGCCTTTTCGATAACCGCTCGGATAAGGGTATTTATAAGTAACTGTCAATAAATAAATAGAACAACTAAATTAGCAGTTTTTATAACAATATATCCAGTTTATGGTTTATGGATAGAAATAATGATCTACCCATTTCATGTTAAATAATATTTAAGGTATTAACACGACTGTTGTTCAAATCATGCACTTAAATCTGTTGGAGTGTTTCACTAAAAAAGATATGGAATCAAATCAATTTGTCAATTTCAACTCAAATGTTTTGAATAGTTAGTTTACATGTACTGTAACTATAACGCTGTAGGACATATGTTGAGAAGGATAGGTTGTGTGCCTTTCTCTTGAATAATTTCTATACACATTTGTCTGGATTTCAGTGTAAAACATTTACTAAGCAGGTTCCAAATCATGTGCGTTTACTTAGGCAGAAAGTCCGTTATCATGTTCTTATCCGTTCCGACATCATTTGGTAACACTGAGAGTTGTGATTATACAGGTTGCGTCGATTATTGAATTTGAAAGTTATTTTTTAATTGGACGTCTAACCGCAACTCTTCGCTCTTACAATTTTAGGTTCATTTGATTTGTTGCTAGTTTTAAAATATGTTCTCGTTTTATAACTCGTGGAGGTATTGCAACCATTTGGACATGAATTCAATTCAAATTTATGGTTGATATAATTTCATTTTTATTACTATTCATTGAGAGAATTTTTATATTTGTTAAATAAACAATACAAAGTGCATTAACATTTCACTATTTAGATTTTGTTATGCATCTGAAGTGTTATTTACTCAACATATTTGTCAAACAAATTAACAAATATTTTATCTTATGATAGTAAAATAATAGATAAACTATTGATTGTATTCAAATAGACTTGATGAATGTGTCATCAACGATCAACCTCACGTACACTACGAGTACGTAGACCTATATTTAATAATATAACGCATAATATCATATAAATTATCTATTTGGGTCATTTCAACTTTTGTTTTTTTCATGATATTGTAACATATAAGTAATTTAATTACTAATTACTCGTTCATAATTCATAATTCATATTGAGAAGGTATCTATAAAATGTGGAATATAACAGAATTTAAAAACATATGGAACGTTACATTTTGAAATTATAAAAAATAAAAAATTTGAAACAACTTTGAATCTGAGTAACACCATACATACGATGTTTTAAATGAAATGGTCGACAGTTGACTGTTGTTTTAATTTTTAAAAACAGATTCATTTCAGATGAAGTAAATAATCCACTCTCTGATGAGAACTATTTAGTTCGAAATCAGAATTTACAGATACAATACCATTGACAGTGGTTTGCTATTTGTTAAATTCAAAATTTTAACTACATGAATTGAACAAAATGAAATATTCTTAATTTTTACATACCTTCAGCACTGCCAGCTAAATAAGATCGTTCAGAAAAATATATTTCTTCACCTTTATAGATAATTTTTCGGTTACCTGCACCTTTATGCCATTCACAATTTGCCTTTCCCTCAATGTGTACATAGATTCCTTTATGAAATTTATTCTTATTAGAACATAGAATTGTTTTTCATTATACGAGTATTTGAAGGTACTCGTACACTAAGCCACTTAAGTATTTAAATTAACTTCACAGCTGATATTTACCTTTAACTGAAATCTTCTTATGAATATTTAAAATAACCTTTCCATTTAAAATTTGACCACAAAACAAAACTTTTAGTGGATTATTAAAAAATTGTATTTCACACGTTGTTTTCGACATTTTCAGTCAATAATGGAATGTATTTTGACAAATTGTACAACCAATTACTAGTTATTTGTCGGATGTCGTAATCTTAAGATATCAACCAAAAAATTAGGTTTTTGTTGTTGATAAGTAAAAATATGGAAAATTACAAAATGAGTGTGTATTTTCAACAAAACACAATGAATGAATGACTAACTCCCATTGGAATTATAAACAGAGAAAATTTAAAGAGAATATTTTGTATTTACTTAAAGTATATCATAAAAAAAAATGCATTACTAATATAGCATAATGCTATCTACAAATAAAAATAGGCAGCATAATATTTCAGTAGGCCATGGCATAGTATTAAGTAATTCTTTGTGAATACCAGAGTATGTGATGGAAAATCAATATAGAACATGGACCAACAAATGCCGTAAATGAATACTTATTACAGCTGACTATATTATAGTGAAGACGGACACTTGCCATAAGTGCACAACATTAATTTTGTCACTATTCTCCTTCTTCCTCTTCCATGTCATATTCAGTGTCAACCTTCATTGATTTCTCTATTCCATACCATATTCAATGTCGACTTTCATTCACCATACCTGCATCTATTTCTCCACAAGTTTATGTCTTAAGTACCCATTGCAATTGTCTGCACTTAATATGTTCAAGTGATTTTGAACAACCGGCGATAACCAAGTAATTTGTGGGCGACCGCATTATCTTCCATTATTACAAATATTCAAAATCAATTTTACGATATTAGTTTCTCGAATCTATGCATTAAGTGACCATATATGTTATCTTAACCAACAATAAACACAAACAGTGACGGATATGCGACTAAAATTAGTGTCACAGAGGTGGATCTGCACATAAATGTTTCACAAATTAAGAATCTTTTGTTTGTTTCCGATATGACAAACATGCGTAACCAAAAATAACGGTCCATTTTAGCAATAAACTATAGATATGGCTGTGGCATAATTCTACTAAATTATTGTTATAGATCGTTTTATCCTTTTTTATTTTTACATCAAAATTTACATTCAAAAATCATAACTAAAAAAATTAATGAACGGATTCTTGAGGCAATATTATGGGGTTATTGTTAATTATCGAAATTCTTAGGATGTTGTTCATTTAGCAAAAAATAATATACGTAATAACGTTACATACCTTCGTCATTGCCAGTTAAATAAGTTCGTTCCGAAAAATATAATTCTTTACCTTTAAAGACAATTTTTTGGTCACTTACTCTCTTATTCCATTCACAACTGGCCTTTCCTTCAATTTGTACATATATTCCTTTATTGAATTTGATTTTATTAAAAGAGGATCATTACTAGTTCATTGTAAATTTTCTATGTCAATTAAGCATGAATTATAGAATAAATATTTACCTCTTACAGAAATATTCTTATGAATATTTAAGATTGCTTTACCATTTAAGATTTGTCCAGAATATAAAATTTTTAGTGGATTATTAATAAATTCAATTTTACAGACTGATTTGGACATTCTTCAAATTAATAATTTAAATTTAAGTATATGAAAATTTAAATATTAAGATCTTAAGATCAAAATCCAGATATTTTTCTTTCTAATAAATATATTGAAAATATACCAAATTACACAGTGATGTGCATCTTAAACCAAACACAATAAATGACTACCCCATGTTGAATTTATACACATAGAAATAGGGAAACAACAGAGCATTCATTTATTTCCATGTAAAACATAAAAATGCATTTCTAATATAGCAGATGTTAATGTTAAATATTTTTAGAAAGCATATAAATGTTAATAGGCCACGGCAAATAAGTTTCAATAATATGCCTATAAATAATGAAAACATATGCCTTTAACAATATGAAGGTAAATTGACACAAAATTACTGATATGCGTATTTTGTGGCGGTAAAATCAATTTATTCAAATACTACACTGAATTTAAACAACATCGTTAATGTATAATTTTTTAAACATAGATATCTGAAAAGCAGTCATTCCCATCGAACATGCTCGTAAATACAAAATTATTTCATTTCTAATATTGTTTTTCGTAACACAAAGGCCCGATCAATGGGTAATATTCGAAACGTCAACAATGTTTGAACGCAGAGAATTGTCAAAAATAGTTTAAGTGTGTCAATATTAGTATACACTAAATTTCAGTGCTTTGTTATGACTCAAATTGTCAAATAAAACTCCTCTTCTCTTTGAAATATAAATAAAAAATGTTGAAGCAATTATCGTTTTGAACAAAATTTGCGATAAACGACAATGTTTTCAAATTTTACTTACCAAACTGATTATTAGGCAAAAAATTTTAAAAATATATTTAATTCATATACATTTTGTGTAACAAATCACAACAATGGCAATCCATTGGGGATTCGAATGATAGATGCATAGCCGAAAATAATTAATAAAAGTAATATTTTAACTCACCTGTTTCAGCACCAATAAAATAACTTTTTTCTGAAAAATATAGTTCTTCGCCAGTATGAGTAGATTTACTTTTACCGCTACCAGTTGTCCATTCACAAAATGCTCTTCCTTCCATTTTTACATAAATTCCTATAAATAAAATCGCGGTTTAATGCTAAATCTAATCAAAGATTACAATGTCAATCATTTACCTCTGACAGTAACTTTATTAGCAATATTTATGGTTGCTGTGCCAACTAATTGTTGTCCCCCGAAATATATTTTCAATGGATTGTTATGAAAAATTATAGAACATTTTGTGCTACTCATTTTAAAGTTTGGCATATCTTTGCAATTCGAGTAAATCTAAAACATTAATAAATTTCTTTCACAATTTCGTATTGTTTTCACCATATAATGTATTTCACTATAAAAACAATGTAAATATTCGTATATTTGTTTCAGAATATCACTAATTTTATACCGACTTGTGTTAGTGTGTAACCAAGTAATGATTCCATTCTGAAGATAAACTGGTACACGAAATAAAAATTAAAAATTAAAAATTAAAAAAAACACTTTGAGCTAAAAATGCTATACGCTTTAAATAGTCCAGTGCAATGAGTATTTTATTCAATTTCCTGTATTATAATTTAATTATTTAATTTTTAAAATTTTCATTTTACCAATATTAGAAAGGATGCACGTCTTCAATAACTACAATAATTTTTTATTGAAAAATAAAAAAAGAATTTATAAGAAAAACGACAATTAATTAATTAATTGTTTAAATTATTTCACTTTTAACTTTTAAAACTGTTCTAAAGTCTACAATAAATTCATTCTTGCAGAGTTTAGAACATTAGGTACTAGTATTTATATTCACATTGGTTATTATTACGATAATGCATATATTATTAATATATCAATTTATTACAGTTTCTTAAAATATGGTGTCTATATTAGCATATTTTATTCGATGAAAAAGTGTATTAAGGTAAATTACATTAACTATTACTACTTACTATAATACTCTCGTACTGAGTATCATATAAATTCTAATTATTTTCAATTTATTTTAGATGCAAATAAACTACACCAACATAAAAAGAAATTAGGTTCAACAAAGTTAAATAGAAAACAGTTGACCGAAGATCGGATACAAGGCGGTTCACAGACTCTATTCCGACCATTGGTGAAATTAAATCCGCTTTAAAACATCTAAGCGTCGGTAAGGCGGCCGGGGCCGATAGCATATCACCAGAAATGTTGAAAGTCAACTTGGAGGCCATTGCAACAATATTGGATCCCATTATTAGTGAAGTGTGGTTATCTGATGATATTCCAGCCTTGTGG
>JANSTX010055249.1:0-10332 GCA_027564355.1 Penthetria funebris
TAATCATTAATTCGAAAATGATCTGTATATTTAACCACAAAAATCCGTTAAATTACATTTCACTAAAGCCTAAACTGTTCACAACATGTCACACATGTGACATGATATATTGTCTCGATCGTGTAAAGTAAGTTATACATAGAAATCAAATTATTTGGAATTTGATTATATTTTTTCTATTCTTTTTCTTTCTACCCTATGTGAGTTGGCTATTGACCTCTATTTGTATATTCAACTATAACAATTAAATGTATCCCATACTGTTCTTAAATGTATCAATTATCAACAAACTATCAACGATAAAAATTAAATTGCATATTGATTACCAATGAGCAGAATAACATTTGGGTAGGTCCATCAGATCTCCCATCTACAATATAATGATGGCATCACTTTGTACCCCCTTGAGAGTAAGTTTTAAAAAATAAATAAACTCACTTATTTAATGAAAACACGAAACTCAATGATTGTCATGTATAAATAAACAGTATTTAAACTGAAAAGGCATAAATCAACAAAATTACACTTATATTTTCTACTACTATGCATCTAAAATATTTCATATAACATACACATTCTGAAGAGACCAATCTTTTCCTTTCTGAAAATAAACACTCAAGTCATATTTCATTTTATCTATGATATATTTATAAATGTGTACAGAAGAAGAATGTTGAATATTAGATTTTTAATATCTTTTTATATTGCATATCATGCCTAAAACATGCAAATATGAGTAAAACTATTTCATTTTCATATTATTCTTGTATTCCATAATAATAATAATAATAATGTGTATAGTCTATTATAATGTAAATATTACAGAATTAATTCAGAAAATATATTATGCATATATAATACATAGAAGTCACAGTAATTGAAAGCCTTTAAATTTTAGTATTTTGAATATTAGCGACAAAATTAGAAATAATTTGAAAAATTCATGTTACATTTATGGTATTAACACTGAATAAAAGATTAGTGCAATAGAAGCACACTTGGCAGTAAAATTAACGAAAATCTGGAGACTGTCGTACTTAGTAACAAAAGTCGAAATTCAGACTACATGTACAAATCTTTTTAGACTTTGTATAAATCACCTTTCTAAATTAATAGCCAACACCATAGAAAGTATCTTATAATTAGGCATAACAAGTTACTTTACAAATTTATTTACATGTTACAATACACAGTACAATATTGTGCACTAAATTCTATATTAGACAGTTTTTTTTTAAAAAAAATATAAATTCTAATGATTGTTTCAATAGAAAATTCAACATTGTGTACCATATTGTGTCCAACAAACTTTCTATTTTTAAATGTTAATATTTGTGGTTTATGATTATAATTCAATACCAAGATGGTACTCGTATATTGCGTGACACATGTGACCCACCCGTATTGTAAATTACACTGTCGCAAAAGAAATCCAAATATTAACCAAGAACTATTATAATACACAGATTTGTTTCCCAACTAATTTTTTTTTAAATATATTTCATGTATGTAATCATTTTCATTTTATTACATTTAATTAAATATTTAAGGATAGTAAAAAAAAAAAAAAAAAAACTAACTAGTTACCTGACGATTTTCCTTTTGATGATTCATTGCTATCATGTCCGTGTAAACCAAATGATGGTAATTTATCAGTTATCCCATGAATTTTGTCAACAAAACTTTGTTTTGGTTCTGGTAGTATTGGAATTTCTGTACAATTAAAAAATAAAACAATTATTCATGCAGATCACTATCCATACTGTGATGATATTTATATATGGAATGATGTGGGACAAGTATCTACTAACAAGAGTCATTTTGGTATCCAATATATTTCATTGTTAAACAAGGTCAAGATGTAGGTTTAAACTTGAAACATGAACCTACTAAAAAATAAAAATTCAATTTTGTAGCATAATTTGTGTAAATCTTACAATTGAAAGAAAATAATTGTAGGACCTTGTGCTGCTGGCATAATTCAATCACTAATATCAACTTTGATATCGAAATAATTCCAATCATTCTGAACAATAAAAATATAATATATAAATTTTAATTTAATTGAATTTTACAAACGTTAAAATATCGTTTGATTTGATAACAAACCATATTTCGCCAACAAAAGAATATAATATTTGAACACAATCATTGATTCCTAAGCACTCATTACATTTCGTTAATTTGTTTAATCTGGTTTCGAAATATCAAGAAAAACAAAAGGATAATTCAATGAAGGGATCATTCATGAACATTATATTTTACTTCATCCAGTGATATTTAATATTTCATCGATTTAGAGAAAAGTGTAACAAGACCATTGATAAGTATTTTTTGTCATCACCTCGAATTGAGCTGAATGTAGTAACCGATAAATATATTGAGGGAAGTAACTCAACCGTTGATATTCACTTTATCGCAACAACCACCGTAAATACGATCACACAGTATATGTCAGTAAATGACATGTGATCGTTCGTTCTTAAAGATATAGGTATTATTATCTTATTTCTGGACTTTGTGAATAAACATCTCGCACTAATAAACAAACTTTGTACTTACACAACACACTAACAAATTATTCAATTTTGTATAATCGATCAACAAAATTTCTCATAATGTATATTAGAAACTAGTGCAATTTTTCAATTGGAAATTTAATGTTATATGTGTATATAAGAAATGGAAAAGATAAGCATCGTAATGTTGCCCTGTGCATTCTTTATGAATTGATAATTACCTCAAATCGAGTATATTTTAATATTTAGAAACATAATATATACTAAAATTCAATTATTGAAAACACACATACCTTTAGTATGAGATGTAACCGCTGCACATGCTGCATTTGTACTAACTGCAGCCATTTGATTTAAAACTTTACTGTGCATTTGAGATTCTGTTACAGATGGTTTAAGAAATGATACAAATAAATGTTTTGAAAGATCTTCAGGTGTTTCACAATCCAGAAATGCATCCAAAAATCTTCTAAATCCATCGTAATCAACATCCTGTAATATAGGAAATAAAAAATGTTAATATTATATATTCATAAATAATTGTGAATGTCGTTGATGTAAAAATAATGTAAATCATTTCCTTATTGCGTATATACTTATTTTTTTAGACATAAAATTCTTTATGTCTGTCATTCCACATATTATAAAAGGAGTAAAAAAAACAAAAAAAAAAAAAAGGACAAAAAAAACTTCTTGAATATTTCCATTATCATGATCTTTATTTTATTATTTTTTGTTTTATATCATCAATTTAAGCCCGTGTATAGTAAACTACTGGTGTACTAAAATTTTATCATATATTATATATGTACATGTATATAGTAAACCTTATTCATGTAAAGAAATGCAAAATTTACAATATTGATTAACTTCTCAGGCTGACATGATTCGACATAATTTTTTTTGTTATACTAATCATCGTTATCATGTCGATATTAAATCCACTTGGAAGCATAGGGCGTTAACGATCAAACGCCACTGTTTAAAATCTCTGGCCAGCATCACGTCACTCACTCCATCCACTTCTATACTGGTGTCAGCCTCCTTAGTAACGGTTCTGCGTCACGTTGTTTTTGAACGGATGGGTCTTCTAATAGTCTGCGGATTCCAGTAAGTATTTTGCAATATCACCGATTTAAAACCACTTTTTTCGGCTGACAATCTTCCAGTTTCTTGTATTTGGCCAGAAAATTTTTACTATGAGTCTCAAGCACCTATTGACGAAAACTTTGTGACACAATGTTATTTGTCACCTTCCAAGTTTCGCAGTCATACAATAGTACTGATAAACAATTTATTTTAAAAATGCATAACTTTAGATTACTTGAGACAACATTCACAATACCAAACATTTGCCGAGATTTTGTATACGTCACTTTACATCTGTTTCAGCACAACCATCAACTGTCAAAAAACTTTCACAAATATTGGAAGTCCTCTACTCATCTATATTACTTCGCCGCTGACTGCAACAGTATATTATTATGTTATTTAATATGTAATGAAAAAATGCAACGTGTATGAGACAAATGGGATGGCGTCAAATGGATAAAATTATCCGCTAGGTGTTCATGTCAACTCAATCATTGCCAACGACATCTATAGTCATAACAATATATTGTCAAATTTCATTCAAATTAAATAATAAAAGATTTTGAAAAGAATTGTGTTGATTGGTTACTAATAATAAAATGTCAATAATTTATATATTAAAACGTAAACCTAAAATATACTTTTATATATAATAATACTTGTGCTATATACTAGTACTCGTATATATAATATAAAACTTTATATAATACTCGTATATATTATTACTTGTTTTTATTCAAAATGTTTTATATGCTCATCAAAGTGTTTTATACACCCCCTATAAAACTATGACGTCAATACGGAAAGGCCAGTTCTATATGCTGATCTTTAATAAGACGCATGACATTAATGACGTCATATGGTTGCTATAGTAAACTAATAAAATTTAGACGATTTTCTGGTTTGGTTCGATTCACTTAGGGAAAGTTATTGTCTTCTGTATATACTTTCCATATATAAATACAGTATAATTTAATGAAACCATTTGGTTATCATATAGGATAGTGATATGGTGACAGTTGTGTACGGAAGGAAGTCAAATGAGATATATATGGAAACATGAATTTTTTATCCATAATTTTTCGAAAGAAAATTCAATCTAAATATGCATTTTTCTTTTCGTATTTTATTTCCATAGATAAACTACGTAAATGTGTTCCAAATACTTCCTAATTCATTGTGATGTCATTCACTCATCTTTATATGTATATATATACTTTATACTCGAATATATTTATATAACTTATAGATACAGAAACTGGCTACTCGTCAACAAGTATAATAATATAGGATTACGCATATTTTGAATATTGTTCATAATGTGCTCGATAGTATACTATAAATGGGGTTAAACATTACCTTTGATCTCGTATACTACTAACAATTATTCATTACATAAATTTATATAATAAACAGATTACATCAATTTTATATTCCTATATTGATAAGATAGATATTCTAATTGAATTGAAAACGGGCACCGACAATCAAGCATACCCTTCAGTTTGTACAAGGTTGTTACAATAATTATGCACGATAGGATCAGTACAGTCTTGAAACTGAGTCATAAAAACAGATCGTCCGTAGATAACATAAACACGTTAAGAATTATAGTCGAACAATCGATCAAATTGCAAACACCATTATACATACTGATAGTCGTTGGACAGTCTTGATTGTGTTATGATATGGACAATTCTGGAAAGCTATGAAATACCATCCAAACTGATGATCCGTGCTCTTTATCGTAACTCAAAGTGCAGAATCAAGCATTGTGGCGGAATTGGTAATATATTTGATGTACATTCAGGTGTTAAGTAGGAATGCATTTTGTCGGCACTTTTGTTCACTTTTTTTTATTCGAATTAAAGACTTTTACGTTGTTGATGACAAATGTTTGTAGGACGTTTGACAGCAACTGAAGCATCTGTATATGTTCATAGGTGGGTCTACGCATAAATGTTTCTAATGGACATTGGTTCGTTGATGGCACATCGTCTTGAAGTGAAATGGAAATCTTCCAAGTATTACTTATATAGAAATGATATAGTAACTTATTTTATTTTAGATATTAGAGGGAAATATAAACCTTGAGATGATGATAATTGAAGTATGGTCATAACTGCAAAAATTGTTTACATAGTCGTTAAAAAAAATAAAAATAAAAAAATGTAGATATGCAAATGGTGCCCCATTTTTCCGTAAAGTCGTTGAAAGATGCAAAGAGGTCAATCCCAACGTCGACTTTACGTAGACATAGAAAAACCATCATCATCATCATCATCTTAACCCTTACGCCATAAGAGGCGGAAGGGGCGGTCGTTTTCTAAACATATATAACAACAAACGAAAAAACTGCACTAGTTTCTATTATATATTTAATAAAACATTTTTTTGGTCAATTAATCATTTGAATAATTCAGCAGAGTGTTGTGTAAATCCACAGCAACCCTAGTTTTTTGGTGAAATATTTATTCACCGCACGTTCGCAAACAAGACATAAATGCCTATATTTTTGGTAATACACTCACACGCCATAAAGCTAACATATACTGTGATCGCATTTACAGTTAATCGGGGGGAAGACAAATTTAGGTTGATTAAGATAATAGACGGTTACTTTATTCACTGCCAAGACATTTTACTGATGTATTTCCATTCCATACAATATATTGTGAAATTGAAAAAACAGACAAAATTTAGGTTGAGTAAAATCGGTCGGTCATTTTATTCACTGCCAAGACATATTACTGATGTATTATAATTCCATACAATATATTGTGAATTTGAAAAAAACAGACAAAATTAGTAACAGATATTGAGATATTCACGTAACGAAGAACATTGCGGAATTTACAGTCAATTTTAATTATAGATATAAGAAAAGAGTAAATGAGGCTAGCCTACTTATATATAACCCCACATTAGAATCTAAATACTCGTACACATGACATTAAATGTTTTATTCCATGTAGCTTTGTCAAATTTGAGAGGAATCGACAATGTTTGAGTGAAAGTTTTAAATATTATTCAAAAAATTTAATTCTTACTGATTTACCAACGATAGCACGGCATATTACTCATATACTTGTATTTGAATTTTGGTCTTCTATCTGCAGTCATATTATGGTAAAAACCTTTTTTTCCAAGACTAATTAACACAATTGTTTGTGTATGTCATTAAAGGTCGAATTAGTTGTCTGCACTCGAGAATTTTGATTTTACATTTAGAAGATTGTTTAGTTAACAAATTATACCATTTGTTCAAATGATGTCGAATGCCTTTTCGCCGGTTAAGCGAATAATTGTAAAGGTCCAAACAGTTTGGTTACCAAATGTTTATGCAATTCAATTAATATTCTCAAACCCGAAAAGAATTCAACACTTGTCGACTCTTTAAAATTACATAAAAAGTTCTTCACAACTATATACAATATCAGCATATATATTAAGTGTTAATTGTAAACATCAAAGATCGTCTTCTCGGCAATGGTTTTAGAAGAGGTCTGTTTTCCATTGAACGCGCAAATATTGATTGGAATGTTAAACATAGTTATCACGCTGATCTATAACATACATGAAATTAACACTTTGATCATTTTCCTGACTGCAAATGCATTGGACAATGTTTGCGTGAAGATGATGCAGAAGTTATGTTTATCGAGATTAGAGATCAATAATATCATATTAATTAATTAATTTCTTTTGTTTTTATAATGTAATATGTATTTAAATTGGAGTAATGAATTTTATGTATATATTTGCCATGTAACAAAGCAGTAAAAAAAGTTGTGAAAATAAAAGAAAAATGTAATTTTCTTAACCCACAGTAAATTTTACTGTATTACTGAATATACATGGTTACGTCAGTGTAATATTAAAATGTTACGAGCCCTTATATCCTCAGAGATATGTTTCGATAAAAAAAAAAGAGGAAAAACTGTCACGTTTTGTGTACAATACAAACATGTGTGATATTGCATTATTTTCAGACTACTTAATTAAATTGAAACAAATTCATAAATCAATGTGAATCCTTTTGTCATTTCTATTTAATTTTCACATTCACATAAAAGGGAAACTAAAATTACGCAGGATTAACAGCATCAAATGAAATAATACCATAAGGTAAAAGATCATAACGTTATAAAATTCAATTTATTCTTGCAATATGGTGAAAATTATTTTCCACTATAAATTTCTTGGAAAATGGCCAACACAAGTCCGCGCTGTTGGTTGTCGAATATATGGAGAAAAATGTATGTTTAGCCAATATGTTATTAAAATAATTATTCATATAATTGAAAAAAATTTAAATTTACGTTGCGAATATGCTACTAATAAATAAAAAAAATATAATTATAGCTCCACAAAACATGCGAGTATAATATGCAAATATTATAGACATTGCGTGACGTGTCGACGCATTTTATTGTGAATGAGGCAAATAAGATTGTAGACTACGAGCCACATATATCTAGTTGATCATATGTAAATTAAAGTAAATTGAGCCATAGACTAACTATCAAAGTCAATGATGTGAAATTGTAAATTAAAAACATAGGTTTGTTGACTTTGGTAAATGAAAATTTATCAATAATTTTATGGTTGTTTGGTTTGACTTTTTGATGTCACTGTACCATTGATTTAGTTGCTCGTGAACTCAAGGAATGCGTCTAAGAAATTGCGGAATTATAAACTGTCAGTATATGCATCAAGCAACAGAAACATATGCATTACTTATTAATAATATAAAATTAATAACCTGTTCGAAGGACACTCGTCTTGCAGGTTGATAGACTAAAATATTTAAAACTTATACTTAACAATCCATTGCAATATAGTCGTACTTAAATATTAATTTTTACTACTTAGTGTATTGGGTGCATATTGTATATAACAAAACTGAAAGTGATTATTGAAATCTGAAAAATAATTCGGTTGTCAATGTTGAATTTTGTCAGGATCAAATTATATTTTATTTATAACAAAACTCATTATGCAGAATTTTTTCATTATCATATAAGTTTTCAATTACAAAATTATACATAAATTATAAAAATTTAAATAATGTATAATACATTGTATCCTTGATTGTACCCGAACACTGTAAATTTTAAACGGTGAAGACACGGTGGCATAAGATACCTCACATTTTTTATATAGAAGTGATTGAATTGATTAAAAAAAAACCAAAATGTTTGCTTCAATGAATGTGTTTAGGTACAAACAATTTTTTTGTAAGAGTCGTGTATTGGTGTTTGCACATAAGGATATGTTCAAAACGAGAAACCAAATAATTTGGCCGCTAAAAAAATTTAGGGTATAGTCAATCTATTTCTTATGTGACTTTAGCAGAAAGTACACAGGGAAGAAAGTAATAAAAAAAAATAATTGAAAATTAGGGGAATATAGAATTTCAATCGGGTATCGTAATATTGGCGGTGAATGGAGTAGCCGACTAACATCTTGAAATTATTTAATCCATATTTACCTCATCACAGCAACACCGGAAACACGATCACAATATAATTATGTCACTTTTTCATGTGGTGTGATTGTGACAAAGTTAGTTTATTGTTTGTGAATCTGCTGAATAAACACATTCCAACCAAAATGTAGGTAGCTGTGGGCATTGACAAATCACAATCTAATGAATAATTTAAATGTTTTATACCAATCATCTACATGTGTCACTATTTATTAGAAACTAATGCAATTTTTCGGTTCACATTTGATGTTATATGTGTATTGTAAGCAGCAAATTAACATCTAAAATGGTGCCCTTTGTGCCCTAAGAGCGAAAATGTATGATGATGATGAATATATATTAATCTTATCATATATGTATTTTCTAATATACAAAAGATTATAGTAAAACAATGGAAGATTATTTACTCACGTATATAACATTTATGATTTTTGTTTTTAACTCACCCCATCTGGATGAAATCGTAAAGGAGATTCGGGCATACAAAATTCCTGTAGCACATCTTGCAATTTTCGTGTAGAATCTGAAAATATAAATACATGTTGCTAATAAAATAGTATTATAAATCTTAGTATTTTCGATATTATCATTTGTCAGGCGATTAACATATGTACTGCAAATCAAATTCACAGTAACGAAACATAGGGATAATAATGGTTTTACATAATATAGAGGTTACAAGCATATTAGAAATGTCTAATGCACAATGCATCCATATTTTGTGTACATATTGAGATAATGATGATACGTTAGTCAGCCACTTCATTAGTTATCCCAAATTTATAAAGAACAATATTTAGGATATATTATATGGTGGTGGTTACTTATGCCATTTATTTAAATTAGTATTTTGAATACCTTTTACATGCATTCAAGTAAAAGTAAACAATACTTTCATATTATTTTCAATGGCTTTCAACCATAACTAACTAAAGCAAATTATATTTATTATTAAATTTCACGGATATTTTCTTTTAATTTTTCTTCAATAAACAGGAAAACTTACTTTTACAATAAAAGATTAAATATGAAATTAATTACTTACAAGAGGCTAAATCCTGTAACTGTTGAAATTCACTGGGAGACAATTTTTCCCATCTTTGTTTTGCGTCAGCCATCTGAAATGGAAGTATAATTAATTAGCGTTTCCTAGATTCATAAATTCACAAATGTAGGAAAATGTACATTTGTGTATTTGTTTCAGGAATTCATAATCTTCAGATTTTTTTT
>JANSTX010055250.1:0-10330 GCA_027564355.1 Penthetria funebris
TTTAATAAATACTTATATATTATGTTGTGATCCGTTAAACAATTCCCAGGGCCTACAATAATTGGCGATGCCAATATATTTCTCTCGTTTATAATTATAAACACTGTTCCCTTAGACTTATGTTTTTTACATTTTAATTGCAGGCAGGTTGTGGCAAATTTCAATTAATTGCAGCTTTAATTACTGGCTTAGGATTAGCTGGACATGCAATTCAAGTTTATGCAGTAATAATATAATATATAAAGAAAATAATTAACTAATGTTCCTTATTATGCAATTATAATTTTTTTTTTCAGGTATTTTACATAACACCATCGGCAGAAATAGAATTTTGTATACTTGATAATGAAAAAAATTGGTTATTAAATATAACATTACTTGGTCTTGGCATTGGTGCCCTATTTTGGGGAGGGTTAGCAGGACGAACTGGTAGAAGGAAGGCTTTACTTAGCTGCTTAGGTGTTAGTGGTGTGTTTTCTGGTAAATAGAGAATGCAAACCAATATTTAAACTAAATGCTATGTCTATCTCGGTGAATGATCTCTTCAAATTTCTTGCTAATTTTGCAGCTATCTGATGAGGATTTCTTTGATCCCACTATGGTATTTAACGATGATTTGAGTGTCATTGTAATACATAATTGTTCGATATACATAAACATTTTATTCACATGTAACTGCCGTATCTCACAATAAACTAGCAAGCATGGAAATTATTCAACAATGCTTGGAATATTTTCTTTTTAGTTTCGGCAGAATTTTATATCTCTGAAGTCTATTTTACTTATATGATATCTAAGGTCAATAATTTGTTTACATTTCGCGTACAATATACGCATTTCAAAAGAGCAAATTATATGCACACAGCTGCCTAGGTTCATGGAACTGGATATTAGTTTCTAATTAGGTACGCAGCCGTACTAATTTTAGTCGTACTTAAATTATTGTTAGTATCAAACTACGCTCTTGACCAAAATGTTTGATCGGAACTTTAATTTAATTTTTTGCTTGATCGTTACTAGGATCATCAAAAGACATCGATCGTTTAAGTAGCGAAATATTGTCGATGAAATTTACAAAATTAATTTTAAATTCGAATTCTTTGACTTATAATTTAGTAATTGCTGCATTCATGCCAACTTATGGACCATTTATGATGGCTAGATTTTGCGCTGCTGCTGGAATTGGAGGTACATTTTTCTTATGAGGATTTAATAAAAATTTTATTAATTTTTTAATTTTCAATTTATAGGTGCTTTACCAACTACAGCAATGTATGTCAATATTACATTATGTCAAATCATAAATTATAGACCGATAATATACAACATTTATTTTTTTTAAATTCTAGTTATCTATGCGAATTAACACCAGTAAATGGTCGCGCTAGAATTCTAGGTCTACTTGGTGCTTGTGGTGTTGCTGGTGGAATATTTGCTGGTGGCATTGCAATTATTACGGTCCCATTAACAGGCCAATTGGTTATGTTAGAAAATAAGGAACATTTTAGTGCATGGCATAGATATCTGTTATTAATTACATTACCAACATTAGCATCGATTTTGGGTTTATTTTGGTTACCAGAATCACCTAGATATTTATTAGAAAGTGGCAGAGAAGTCGAAGCTTTGACAATTTATCAAGTATTTTATATTTTCTAAATAAAATAAGCTGTTGCTAATTTATTTTACACTTTTTATCCTTGTTACGTTGCCAAGAAAATTTATAGAAATAATAGAACTCGTGGTGGATATGTGTTAACTGAATTAGAAATTCCGGGTGCAAGAGGTCAAAGAAATACAGCTCCAGCTTCTGTATTAGCTGGTATGGCACATAGTATTAATATGTATAGTGGTGCGTTTATAGAATTATGGAAGAAAAAACACTTTCGAACAACAATATTATTATTCTCTGCATGGGCATCTGCCATCTTTATATTTCATGGTTTCACCATTTATATTACAGAACATTCCAGAACAATTGAAGGAGATGCATACAATAAAGATACAGTAATATTTCTATTTTTTGTGCAAATTTTAATAAAAAAAATTTAAATTATAATATTTTTTCGATTTTATTTATTTTATATAGATTACCAAATTTAATGTAACATATGAAAATATAAATTTCAATTCATCTTTCGACAATGTAATATACGATCAATGTCGATTTTTTAATTGCACTTTTAGAAGAATGTTTTTAAGTCATGTAAATTTTAATAATTGCACATTTGAAGAAGCTGAATTTGCTAATGTGAAAACTAGTCGAACATTATTTAAAGACAGTGTCTTAAATGAAATTAGGTAAGCATTTTATCAGGTGATACCAACATTGAAAATAGGTACAAGTGAAAAAAAACTCGTCTTAAAATGTATGTAAAATTATGACAAAATTTTCTTTTCACATTTGTGGGCCTGGATC
This sequence comes from Penthetria funebris, assembly GCA_027564355.1. Classification (NCBI taxonomy): domain Eukaryota; kingdom Metazoa; phylum Arthropoda; class Insecta; order Diptera; family Pleciidae; genus Penthetria; species Penthetria funebris. Next base: position 2,420 of record JANSTX010055250.1, read on the forward strand.
TGACGCCATTACTGTCATAAATCGTGATGGGGTTACCAGTGATACCACAACTACATGGTAAATATTAATTGACTAATCTTGATTATTGTCGGTGACTCCATTCGCCACAATACAAATAAAGAATCCATCTTTTTATCTTCGCTTGGTGTCATCGTGATCATAATATATATAAATTCCAGGAATATGATCGAATATATGCACATATGTTACATTTGTATAATCGGTTAAATATATCTCACCAACATACTAGATAGCTGAAGATTTATATTTATATTTGCCTGGCGCAATTGTTAAATTTTCATAATATTCGAGATCTGTATCAGGAGAACATAACTACATAAGTAGTAATAATTTTAGTTTAAAAATGAAAATATCTAAAGAATGGTGCAAGCTGTTTATAGTCTATACATTTTCCCTTGGAAAGCAAGTATCTATCAGTCTGTAACTATTTATTGGTAAATAACATCAGCATAAATTTAAGTTTTCCTTGTGTAATTGTTAAATTTTCATAAGTTTGGAAGAACAGTATCAGGAGAGCATAACTACAAAAGCAGGTATAGTTTTTATTTGAAATTGAAATTATCTCATTGATGCTTATGTGTATATAGTACTCATGGAATGTACATATATTGACTCAGTGCGTACAGTTTGAGTTCCTTCACCATTTTTATGTTTGTCTATCATCAAATTGACAACGGTAACTACCTAACTAATGGTAACCAGATAATTTCTTCTATAGACCTTCCAATTGCCACCTGGATGTATTTCAATCATGTCCAGTAATTCTTGTTCGTGGACATCAACTCAAAAATATTATACCTTTGTCTAAGTCTTCATGTTGTTTTGATTACAATTACATTTTTAATGAATTGTATATCGTTTTGCATTTGCTTATATGCAAATATATTAACGGTAATTATTTCTGATGTATCCTTTTTTAAAATTTCTTATTTATTGATAGTGTGTTATTATATTTTACAGACTTATTGATACAGACCTTACAGAGAGACATTTTATAAATTGTATATCAAATAATACAACAATAATAAGATTAATAGGCTCTTGTGATAGAGACTTTGAATATAATATATTCTTTGATGCATTATGGAGATCAAATTTAGGTGCATTAATACCGGCAATGATTATAATGGGATTTATTGGAGAAGCAATACATAGGGTGGGAAGAAGTCGTATTGCATCATTTTGTTTTATGACATCATTTGTATTGTGCATAATCTTTGGTTTAGTGCAGAAAGATGAATTTGTGATATGGACAGGTGGAACTGCTCAAGGATTTTTATTGGGTGGTTTGGCTGCATTAACATTAATTTGCATTGAAACATATTCGATGCCATTAAGGTAAGTTGATATCAAAATTACTTTAAGTTCAGTTGATTGAATAAGGTCAATTCGAGTTATATTCTTTACGGCATATTGTTATATTTTGAGGCTCTAGTAAGTAAAAAGAATAAATTCTTCTTTGGATGATGAACGTAATTGTCCCTTTTGAAGGTTATTATAGACATGGTGGTTTATTTAATTGTAATTGCATAATAATACTCTAAGCAACCTGTTTTGATGAAAATAAAACTATACTTCAGCTGTATTTTAATGATAAACTCATTGTCACTTTTCAATTAAGTTGTTACACTAAATTTTTATTTAACATTCAATATCAATATCGATATCAATAAATTCGAATACATTTAGTATACTTTTCCTTCTTAGATGTACAGCACTTGGAGTCCTAGTTTGTGGTGGTCATCTTGGAGCATTAATTAGTATACCTATATATTCAGCACTTCCAATGACTGTAACAAAATTTGCAGCTGGTATTTCATCATTTACTATGGCAATACCAATAATATCATCAATGATACTTAAAGATCCTTGTCTGCTACTTTAAAAATTATGTTGCGACCATAAAAAACAACAAAAATATATTATTAATGAAAATTACAGAATTAGTTAAGTTGTTTTTATTCTAATATTAAAACAATATGATCAACAAGTTAGTAAAACAAGTAAATTAATTATTAATTGCAAAATAAATAAATAAAATTTGCTTTACAATATAAGATTAAGTTAGTTAAAGTGTAAATAAATTAAATGTAATTAAGTATCCTTACTGAAAATGTAAAGTTCTAAAATGTGTTAGAATTAATTTTAATTAAAAAAAAGAAACTGGCACAATTTTTATCACAAGAAAAAATAGGTCCAGTAAACGTAAGCTTAAACAAAACAAATTGGATGGGCAAACCTTACCATTAAAAATTCTGTTTTTTAAATTTTATCTGTAATTTAATTAAAGACTCACATTAGTCTAATATTTTTTAATCAAAATAACTTTTAGCAACGATCAAACACATAAGATGTTTCAATCAGCATAGCAATAATTTAAAAAAATAAAACATAATTCAATTCAGTTGCAAAATGAAAAAACTTAAAATTGAAATAAATTTAAGTTATTCGCCATAAATACTTGTTATTACGGGTGCCAATATATTTTCAAATCCATTGGAATGTAAATAGTTGAAAAATAAAAGAAATTAAAACCATTTCAAAACACCAAATAAAATCACATTTATCAGAAATCTATTGTTATTATTGGTTTTTAAAATATAACGCTTAAGTGTTATTGATTTGTTAAATTATTAAAAACTGGAAATTAGAATTGCAATACGGAAAATGTTTTCATTCTATTACATGTCTGTATAACTGACCTAAACGGTATGTCCATCAGTTATTTCAATTTTAGTGCTTAGAACACCTACCGATAATTGTGTTCTCATAATATAAATTCTCAAAATTTGGTTTTCGTGATTCGTTGTTATCACTTTGTCGTATCCAAAATAATATATTTTTCCTACATTTCTGAATTTGTATCAGGAGATCATGAGAATGTCTTTTTATGGAAAACTTTTAATAAATAAAAAAAAAAAAATCACTTGAAGATAGAGCTTTGGACACAGAGAATTAAAGTTGCATAAATAATTTGCGCGCTTTCTAAGGTTTAGTTGCAATCTTTAATAAAAACAGATAATTCGGTATAAAGAATGGATTAGGGTTTTTAAAATCTGTTTCATTTGTGATTAAAACATTTTTGTTGACACTTATCTTCTGCTGATACAGATCCTCAAAAGTTAACTGTGTAAAAGTGTGACACTGTGTAATCAGAGATTATTATAGGTGTTATTAAAACTGTTGTTACAGTTGATATGATATATTATTCAGAAATAAAACAAAAATAGAAATGTGATTTTTAAAATATTTGACACAAAATTTAGCGTTGAAAATTGTTCAATGAAATTAGTTGAAAAAATGACGTATGACGTAAAATACTATTTGTGTTATTCGAAAATGGAAACTAATTATTTTCGAATTTCAAGAACGAAAATATTGGGGAAATATATAGACATATTGGCATAAAATATTATTTTTTAAAAATTGCTCATTTTGCTGTCTATATGAGCGCCCGTCGTGTAGATCATTTTATCATATTGTTATTTTTAGATCCATTCAATATGATACGATCTATGAAAATAAATGATCAGATTCTTGAGTTAATTGAGGTTAAAGATGTTGTTTGTCTGGCAAAAAAATGTTTGTGAAAAGCCTGAGTATGACGTTCATTTTACTAAACGTCAAAATGATAAAATGATCTAATGACTTATATATATATATGTGTAATGCTGCTTTACATTGAACACGATTTTCACAAACAATTGAATGCATTTACATGAATTTAAACAATATGAGATCGTTTATCTCTAATATATATTTATCATATTGAGTATGACAGTTGACAGCAGCAATACTAGATCAATTTTTTTGTATGTGTTGAGTTATTTTGACATTTAAAATTTTGTTTACTTAAAAACTTCTTATTACATTAGGAAAGTTATGAAATGTAAGAAAAGATAGTACATATGTAGGTGTTTACATATCTTATAGAACAAAAAAAAATCCATCCCTTAAACATATAATATATGGTTAGTGATAAAAATTACATGAAAAGAAAACAAATAAGTAAAATATAATCATAAATTAATTTGTATATCTTAATTAATATGCATAATTAGTATCATTATATATATTATATCATATACATAACATAAATGTAATATCAAATTATCTAAATTTATATACATAATCACATTTAATTAGAAACACAAATTATATTAATTTCAATTGTTAAGAATTTTAAGTAGAAATTGTGTAAGATAATTTATATAAAAATCGTATAAATTTCAAATATTACAGGATCATAGATTATTAAATTTACATAACTGACATTATTGTATTAAATGTAAACCAATTTAACAACCATCGTCATATCCATCCATCAATGTTTGCTGCAGTCTTAGACCTCCAATTCAATTAGACCAGTAATAGTCATTTAATCAGTCAATTCGACAAATACAACTATGTTGTTCTTATCAATTTACAATGACAGTTCTTCACTATATTTTGTTTGTTGATCGGGTCTTTTATTGTCTAATTCCAGTGTATAACCGATACAAAAAAATATTTACAATACGATAATTACGTCTGACTTAGATTGTTATAGCAAACAAGCAAAGTCAATGAAACAACTTAACACCTTCATAATCTATTCAAATATGCAGCAACAATATTGATGATAAAATACATCTCTGTATTACATTCGAATGTATATCCAAAATATCTCAAGGCTTTCTACGATGCAAAACCTTTACATTATAGAATAAATAAGTACCTACATTATTCTATGGATCAAGATCATCAGTTTAAATGTCATTAAATATATTTTTGTTGTTGACATTATGTGACGATCAATGTTTTCGAATGAGGTTTTCTATCAAGTGTTCTAAAATGATTCTCAATGCATTTATATGGTTTAATGCTGGGTTTCACAAACCCTGCTAAAAACTGGCTCTTTCCTTCGAATACCCACTTAACGTGCAGAATAATAGCAATACATTTGATTTTACACACACTCAAGTTACCCTTTTTTGGTAATTTAATTATAGAAAACCCGTTCCCACTTACTTGTGAAATATCATCAGACAACCACACTTCGCTAATAATTGGATTCAATATTGAAAAAATGCCTTTTAAAAGTATACCTTGAACAATTCGGATGATATTTTATTGGCGCCGACCGTTTTACCGCCCTTTAGATATTATAATGAGAAATTAATTTCACTACGATAGAAAATCCTTGTCATTATTAGATGCCTACTCACTAGGTGCGTAAATCCAAATAATTGTTTCACACTTTAGTTGTTTAAAATTTCAGTCATTGTTCGCGCGAATATCGGAATCCAGTCGACTAAGCTACATTTTGAAAGTACACAGATTAACACTCCACTGCAGTGCTCTGATTGTTTGATACCTAGTTATATTCCAAATCGCAATCCATCGTTCTGTACAATTTCAGCCGGATTTGAAGTGATGTTAGTATATCAAATGACTGTATATATAAGTCTTATATTAGTTGGATTGAATTGAAATTACTAAATTATTAGGGCTTTTATGATATATGATTGATTCTCGACGCATATCAATATGATGGATGAATATGAATGATATACATTGAAGTATTTGGGTATCGCAGGGTGTATTTGAAATTTATTGTTCATTATAGTTAGTAATTAATAATTATATTTAAATGTTACAAATAAAATATTTGTATTATGAAGCTGTTGAAGATAACATTTATGTAACAAAAGACACACTCAATGTATTGCCATGAAAATGACGAGATAATTTTTAAATGACCACACACGTCTAACAAAGAAGACTAGATAAGATACCCTTTTGAATATTCGTTTTATAAGAAAATGTGAGTTTTAAAAATTTTTTAAAACAATATTCACAATCATAATTATTATCATCATCATCATTTACACCTTTACGCCTCAAAGACGTTGTTGTTGAATTGATTTTTCAACCAGTCGGCAAACACGATATTAGCACCATCTTTTTAGCCTCGATCACATGCCATTTCAGTCATATACTCCGTGATCGAGTTACCGGTGACACCACGTGGAGGTAAAGATTGGTTGGGTAATCTCGTTGATAGTCCGCCACTCCATTCATTCCATTAAATTATTCAATATTTGTGTTTTGTGTCTGCTTCTTATTTACTGGTACAAACAATGAATCTTTTATGCAATATGACCACGAACCTTTCAATTGCTCTCACATTCGCAATTACAACTTCATAATATCCATGCATATATTTTAGCATTTGCAATCACCACATAATTATGAGTCTCATTTTCATATATTGATACGTTTTATAAAATTAAAATTAAAAACTATTAAAGCAAACAATTAACTATAATTATAAAAAGGTAGAAATAGTAAATTTAATAATAATTTATGAATATTTCAAATTTATATAAAATAAATAGATTTATAAACATATAAAGCATAATAGTTGATTTTTTAATCTGGTTGTACTAGCCCAACGTTGGCAATGCTGAATGCTATATCGCAAGCGGTTGCGGAAAGTTGCACAAATTCTATGGTATATGGCTTTTGGTAAAAATCCTCGAAACGTCAACAGTCATATTGGAAAGCGTCTGTTGGGTGACCTAATATAAAACGAGGGACGTATCTGAAATACGAAACTAATAAAATTAAAAAAGAGTTTTGGGCAGACAAGCTTATTAGAAATTCAGAGAATGTTGAAATTCATCAAATTTGAACCGTTCTTCAACGTTATTTATTTGTTCTTATATGTATTATATACCTCGGAGTTATTAAATATATTGATACCTACGATAAAAACTAATTGTGATAACCCTGCAACATGCGTTTAACTGATAGTAACACAGGTGACCAAAAATCGGGCCAAAACATCCTCAAGAAAATAAATTTACTGGATAATTGAAATGCATGTCATACATACTATCACCGGTTTAATTAATCAGGGATTTAATATCAAAAATTATACTGCACATAGTAAAATGGATACCTTCCCGTAATCATACCATTATGAAGGGATCATGAACAAAGAATGTCAATGCAATACAAAGACAAAGTATTCGTTAGAAAATGTACTTATTGGTAGACTTTCATATCTGGTCATCCATATCTTAAGACTATTCATAATCATCATTTTAAAAGAATTGACGTCGATAGCTTAGTTGAATTAATTCCATATCGGAGAACACAGAAAAGACAGCAATGGTCGGTTGTCACCAACAAGATAACAGAAATTAAATGTGTGGAATGTGCAACAAAATTCATCACAACCTTCAAAGACGCCTTTAATATTGCATTTAGCAGCTATCAAAATATTGACATATTATGCAATTGGGTCAAGTCATTTTAAAAGCTATGAAAGTAAGATAGGTCTTTGACATTGGAAACTCTAAATCAATGCACAACTTTCACAAAAATAAAGAAAAATGTGCTTATATGCAAACAGAATATATGTTGAAAACCTGAACAATATTCTGAAAAATGGCAACTATAAATACTAAAGTGAGTATATTAAAGTACAAATCCAATGTATACTAGTAACGGCATTAGGGGCATGTATACCAGTAACTGCATTAGGGGCACTTGAGAACGACTCTGGTGAAGGGAATCGATGTACTAATTGGAATCCTGCGACCTAATTTCTATTAAAAAAAAAATGAAATGAAACAATCCCCTTAACAAAGTTCAAAGATAGAAATCTCATTGGAAATCAGCATATACTTAAAAACATAATAAATTTGATATTAATGAAGGAAGTTATAAAATAAAATAATAATATAAAGTTATTCTTTAGGGAGTGGATACCCTTTAATCATCAATTCAGCAATTTGTTTATCACCTATAAGTCGAAAGGCTGGCCACTGAATTCTGTCGAGAAAACCAAGGGTGGTCGCCGGAGCCCCAGCCCATATGTGAGAGTCGTGCTCCATTAGA
>JANSTX010055251.1:0-10328 GCA_027564355.1 Penthetria funebris
GACAGACGGACAGACGGACAGACGGACAGACGGACAGACGGACAGACGGACAGACGGACAGACGGACTGACGGACAGCCGGCATACTGATAGACGGACAGATGACATCCAACTTGACAATTTTATAAACATTTTAGAAGAAGTTAACATTCAGCATAAACTGGTCATATATAGCAGATAAATGTTAAGAACGCAACGCGAATTGAAGTAAATGAAAAGCTCATAAATTAAATACCAATATCAACTGAAACCCGTCATATATTTATATTTTAGGGTTCCAAGAAGTTAAATATTTTCATATTCAAACAAAAATATTCCTTTTACTTCGTGAATATTTTTGGCGTTGTTTATTTTTAAATACATTTTTCTACTATTATTAAATATTTTACAGATATAGTCTAGTGGGAAAAATTACTTCTTTAACTGTTATTTATATGTTTCAATTATAAAAACTATAACAATTTTTAAATATTAGTAAACCATTCCAGAGTATTTTCAAACTTTATAAAATGATCATAATTTACATTTATTTTTCTAAAATTAACAAACTCCGACGCAAAAACGGTTTATTAAATTATGTATTTTTTAGGCTGCTATTGGGTGGACCGAGGCAGGTGAAACTAAATATTTATGTGGAGGTTCTCTAATAAGTGAAAATTTTGTGCTCACCGCTGCACATTGTTCCTCCAATAATGGGTTTGTAATATATTGTTAAATAATTAATTTCATTTAGATAGTTATTATTTTGTATATACTTTCTGACTTGTTATGAGATAATATATAGATATAATCTAGCTCTACGTTTAAATATATTGGCAGAATATATACGTCAATGTAGCGCAACGGAAGGAGCAGGTAATTATGTTACATAAATTCTAAATATAAATGAGAGCACACTAAATGAGTTAAATTAATTAGAATGGTGAATCATCTAGACCTTTACTCCATGCGGAAGCATATGGCGTTAAAGAACAAACTTCATTGTTTCCGATTTCTATAGCCAGTACCTTCAAACTCTATTCCATTCCACTGGTACGGTTCTTCGCTATGTGTTTTTGGACGACTTAGTCTTCAATTACACTAGGGATTCCAATCAAGTACGTAAAGTACAGTTATCTCGACGAGACTTTTATTATTATATTAGCACTTTTGATGTTCTGCTTCCCATTATTAAAAAATCATTGCAAAGAATAGCGTTCATCGATCCTAGAAAATTGTATTATTAAATTATTGATTAAATCTTATTAAATAGTATTCTATGTTGATGTATTTTTAAACATATCCTGATATTCAGGATCTATAGCTAAACTAAAAAATCAGCTGATTGAACAAAAGTACCTTGAGATATATTTGATTAAAGATCCTACTTAATATGTTTTTTAGAAATTTAGCAGCATTTAAATAATTTATTAATTATTTAATTTTATATAAATGTTCTCATCGTCCAACTAAATGTGGTGTTCAATATAAACTTGAAACAGTCACTGAATATTGAGAATAGCTTTTATAATTGACGAGTAAAATAATAATATATATAGTAATAATAGATTGTTTATAATAATTTCAAAATCTTAATAGAATTACTCCGATGCAAGCCGTGACGTAAAAATAAGGTAAATATTATTATAAGATGATATACTTGAGTCAGGGTACTTCTGAACAAAACGTTAACTTCAGTCCAGAAAGGACTCTCGAATGAAGTTGTATATATGATTGATCTAGTAATTTAATGCGTTGCTATATGTGCTCAAGTTTCAGATATCTTATAGTTAAATTCAGAGAATGTAGATTTAAGGAGTCTACTTCAAAGTATAGGTCTAACAAGACGTTCATAGACTTAATAGACTTAGAGAAACATCAACATGCTGTCGGTGCTGATAATATTGAACTGAATAAGCTTTCGACGGAATTGAGCATCTTATTATGTGGACATAATACATTACATGATACATATCGTGAATCACCGTGTTGCATCTCACAATGTGGATGGGTTTTGCTATTTAGGTTAATTCTTGATTAATATTTAAGTTATGTGCATATTAGAAACGGCAATCATATTTCTGACAAAGACAGAAAAGTAGTATATTTCAAATCTACCATGTATTGTCGCTGCACATTTTTATATAAGATTACACCAAAATGCATGCTTTTTAATTTTATATTTTTCCATAAATTTATTTTACTGACCCGAAACGTAAGTATTTTGACTGAGCTCATAAAGCCAAGTGTCCACTATAGAGTTTTTTCGGTAAAGTGTAGTACATAAAGTGTAGAGATTCTACCTACAGTGTGCACACTATAGAGTCGCTACCACTCTCACGTATGCTGTAGAGCTGTTGGAGAGCGATATTGAGTACAGCTCTACCATGCTCTTTTCAGACTGTGTACACTGAAGAGTAATTTTTCTGTACTCTAGAGACGGATGGTAAAGTTGATCGGATTTGATATTTTATTTCGTGTTTTCTTTGATGTCGATGCCATTTTTCGCGATAACATACAAATTTTATTTTTATTTTATTAATATTATTATTATTATTTATGCATATTATTAATATTAATATTATTTTATTTAATTTGATTTTTTTTTTTATATGTCAATTCACATGAAAAAAAAAAACAATAACAAACGCCTACTACTATTAGTAGAGAAAAAACTTATCAATCATGTTTATCAAAGCGTAGAGAATGTGTATAGCATTGCCATTCACAAAAAGTAGAATGTACACTATAGAGTTTTTTAGTCGAGAGAACTTTCACGTAGAGTGTGAGCATTTATGTAGAGCTAGAGTGGGTGTATAGACTTTTCTACGCGTCATTACGCGTAAGTTTTCACTACCTCTACAAAAAAAAATCTATAGTGGACACGAGGTTTAACATTTGGTTTCGTTTTCTTTTAAGTCAAAATCATATTCATTATCACAATCAAATTATTTTCATTTGTACAATTATTGCCCTCTTTAAATATATAATTATTATGTTATTCGACTGAATTACCCAAAATAGAAAAACCCATCAACAGAAAATGTAAGTTAAAATTTAAACCAATTGACCCAGCTAAATTTCACCAAATTCAATAAAACATAGAATTGGCCAAAATTTTTTAATGTGTTAATATCTTAAACCAGTTTATACACAGTATAAGATACTTCACTACCATATAAAGTTTTACTTTTATAACTTTCTAGATTAACTTCCAAATGCGAGTCTCAAATTCAATAACCATTTTTAGACCCTGGGAACAAAGTTTATAATTGAAAAAAAAAGTTGATTTGAGCATGTCCGTCCGTCCGTTCGTCCGTCCGTCTGTGACTGTGCGCACGGTAACTTGAGAATGTTTCGCTATGAAATTTTACACGTGTCACTTTTATCTGATTTGTGCGGCTAAGTTCGAAGATGAGTAAAATTGGAGTACTCCTTCAAGTACCTCCCATACAAACTTTTTACTCCTTGTTTTATTTTTTAGATTAAAATTGTTTGTATAATTCATACAGACGTCAAATTTGACACATATAACTGATATTATAATTGAAAGAATGTGGGAGTATAAGTTTAATCTAATTACTCCTTGGAGTACCTCCCATGTATATTGTGCACGATGACTTGAGATTGTAGTAACACATCGCCATGAAATTATGCATGTGCCACTTTTATCTGATTTCTGAGCCTAAGTTCGAAAATGAGGAAAATTGGAGTACTCCCTCAAGTACCTCCCAAACTTCTTACTCCTTTTATTTCAGATTATAATTGGGTGTATAATTTCAAAGACAATATAAGCCAAGAGATATGTATTATATACCTGTAATTTTAGGCGGGTAACAAAGTTTCAAGGGACTATTGTATTTGAGATCATTCGTGTATTGTCTTGAAGGAATAATCGTTATTATAATTAAAAATATATGAAAATGTTAACTTGATCAGGTAACTTCCTACCGTGCCTCCAATGTATAATTTTTACTCATTAGTGATTAAAATAAGTTATATGATAGTAACATTCACTAACTTAAGCGGCAATTCTAGGTACGAGATATCAAATATTTTGCAATTCTGGTTAATGAATATTTACATATTATATGTTGTGATCCGTTAAACAATTTCCAGGGCCTACAATATTTGGCAACCAATTATACGTTTCTCTTGTTTAGAGTGTAGTTATAATGTATACAATCCCTATCCTTTTCTTCAATGAATTTATGTGTCTGATAAATGCATGCTATGATAAATAAATATTTCTTTTATGTTTTATGTTGTTGTATTTTTGACTAGGGTATTTATTTTTTAATGCCTAGTATCCAGTTCAAAAGTACGTGGTCAAGGATTTTTATATTTCTAAAATTAATGATTTAAACGTTAAAATTTATTACTTTTCCTCAAGAAACCTTGTTACGTATTCTGTGACGATATCCGGAAGAAAATTAAAAAAGCTATCTGTTGGGAATTTTTTTATAGTAATAGTGATGAAATGATGCACTTTTGCATTTCTTGGCCATTTTATGATCATTTCTTGAAGTCTTTTATATGCATTTTTAAAATGAGTGAAAATTTGTTGACCAATTACTTGCAAACTGAATACGGGGCATAAGGAATGAGTGATAAAATATATATGTTGCTTCAGAAAAAGTATTGCTCAAATTATAATTTTTATTATTGTATTTGTATGTATACATATATATAAATTATATAATTATACATATATAGAGGGGGGGGGGGCTGCAATGCATAATCACCAATCCTCGCTCACTGAGTTGTAATTATATACGTTATTATACTATAAAAACCCTATTAGCGTTTATTGTGCAAAAGTCCATACTTTAAGGAATAACATCATCTTGACCTTTACTCCACGCCGGAGCATAGAGCGACAACGAACAACCACTGTTGAACACGATCTTTGGTCTGCCATTCACTTCACTCCGTCCCCTTCCACTGGTACTAGCCTCTTTGATGACGAGTCTTCATCACGTTGTTTCAGATTACCGTATCTTCTAATACGCAGTGGATTCCAGTCAAGTGCGTATTCTGCAATATCATGTAACCAGTTATTTTTTAGTCGCTGTATATTATCAGTACATCTGGTATCTTTCAGTATAATATTACTGTATGCAGGTGATCGATAGTACTGAAATTAGTTCAAATTCTCATGACTGCTAAAAACCAAGTTTATTTTAAAGCATTTTTATAACAATTTTAGTACACAGTTTATACAAATGTGATAAATAGACCGATAATTGGTCAACGTCGTCATGTCACCCTTTTTGTTCCATTATTATGGTATTGCTGACGGTTGAATGCTGGTGTTGAGTATGTTGCAAAGCATATTAATTAACGCCTCGTCTCCCAGATTTCATCTGCGGTAAAACTGCATATATACAATAGGAACTATTGGATGATATGATAAGATTGCGAATTAGCATTTCGAGTCCCAAATAAATTACTGTAAAAGCTATCAGTCACTTTCAATAATTCTGGTCTGATTGTTGTTATATTGATTTCTCAGTTTCGAAAATTTGCATTTTATTGCTTCTTCCATTCTTCTGAACAGTTTCTACAATAATACCAACGTTGAAATCTCTAATGTCTTTTCGAATCATTTTTCAAATAGATTTATTGAGCTAACTCGTACTTCGATTTTGTGATGTTGACTAAGAATATAGTTACATAATTGAGAAAATTTAGCTAATAGTTAAGTTATTAATCATCACATCATCATTGATGTGATTCACCACCAAGTTTTCCCATCAATGATTTGAAATATAGGCACAAATACTTTATTTTCTTTCCATTCTTTAATGGTTGACCTTTAAATCATTTTAATTTTTTCAAACTGACTGTGACAATTTATGACCACATATTTTGCTGTAACAAAAAAAAATAATTAAAAAACAGCTCCTCTATCGTTCTCCGGTGCCAAAATCTCTAATTGGCGTTTCTCCATCATCTTTTTTATTTCCTAACTTTACATTAAAATTTGAAATTATCATCAAGTAATGTGAAGATTTTTCTTTTATTGTCATTCAAATAACATCATAAAATGCTTCAATTTCATCGTCACTTTCACCGGAACCGGAAGTTATGACAATGGAGAATGAAATTTTTCCGCCATCAAATTGAATCATATTGCGAATACTAAATCAATATTTTTGCGTAGCCTTTAGTATCAATTCACGAAATATAATTTATAATAATAAGCCTTATGCATGCTAAATACTTTACACATAAAATCGACTTCAAATCGGAAATTTTTTCTAGTATCTACTTTATTTTAAATGCACATATTCTAGCAAATGCTTTTACGTTATAGTTATAGACATATACCAGAAATATTTTAAGTCTTCACTATGGCTGCTTAAAGATTTGTGTGTTTCTCAACAATTACCATGGCTGCATTTATTCCTATAATTAAAATAATTGAATTAACGTTTAATGTATTATATCATTTTGAAATGCACAATGTTCAGTGGCAAGCAGATTATTTTATTGGAGAAAGTTGTGGGACCGAATGTGGTGCACTAAAATTTAATATTTAAGGTGAGAATACTACACTCACTGGTAAAAAAACTGTTACTATCTTGAAATTAATTTATTTCAATTTACATAGACGCCATTGACTGAATTGACGGAGTAGCAACAAATCACAGATTCAACTCTATATTGATTACTCCCTCCTTGTCACTACCTATCCTTTTCCTATATCTTCCGTTTTTTTACCCCCATAGTCATTTTACACTGTTTTGAGTAATCCTTTTTATTTTCAGTTCTAGCCCCAATTAGTCTCCAACTTTCCCACAGTAAAAAATACACTAAAGATACAGGTATATAATACAAAAGAACAACATAATTATATATCATATATAATTATGTTGTTCTTTTGTATTATATATAATATAATTATATATGGCGATATGTCAAAGCAATCTTAAGTTATCGTGCACAATATACATGGAAGGTAAGGAGTATTCCGATTAAGCTTATACTCCCACACATTCTTCGCATTCCCCTCATCTTCGAACTTAGCCTCACAAACTAGATAAAAGTGACAAATTTTATAGCGGTAGTTCAAAGCATTCTCTTATATTGCTTTGATATTATACACCCAATTTTAATCCAAAACGAGTAATAGTTTATATGAGAGGTTCTTGAAGGAGTACTCCCATTTTCCTCAACTTCGAACTTAGCCTCACAAATTAGATAAAAGTGACATGTGCAAGATTTTATAGCGGTATTTCAAAGCATTCTCTTATATTGTCTTTGATATTATACACCCAATTTTAATCTTAATGGAGTAAAAGTTTGTATGACATATGCATAATTTCATGGCGATATGTCAATTTTTAGTTATCGTACACAATATACATTGGAGGTAATCCAAGGAGTAATCCGATTAAGCTTATACTCCCACATATACTTTCAGTTATAATATCAGTTATATATGTTAAAATTGAAGCCTGTATGTATTATACAAACAATTTTAATCTAAAAGAAGTTTAAATTTTGTATGGGAGGTACTTGAATTTTCCTCATCTTTGACGTTGGCGTCACAAATCAGATAAAAGTGACACGTGCAAAATCATAGCGATATCTCGAAGCATTCTCAACTTATCGTGCTCACAGCCGGACGGACAGACATGCTCAAATCAATTTTCTTTTCAATTATAAGCACTTCTGTGTAATTTTTTTCTGTTTCCTGTTGTGGTAAATTAAATTTATCAGCAACAGGTAAAGGAAGACCATACAGTATAATTTATGTGTTCCAGAGCATTAGTTAAGTTAAACAGATGGATGTTGTTTTACAGTTCAATATGAGTTTCACTTATTAAAAGTATGCTATTTTACAAATAGCATAGTATAGTACCTGATAAATATTATCATACATAACAGTGATAATAATAAATGGGGTGATTTTGGTTACAATGATCAGCAAAAGTAAATCCAATTACTAACCAAATGCTTGGAATTCCTCCCCATGTAATCGGGAACGTTGTTTGATACTAACCGCAATTCAAACAAAAAATTATAGAGCAAAGGGAGGCGGGTGAGTACCCATTTATTATATTAGATGGAAGTGAAACGGAGATAAGAATATATCCTTTGGTGAATCCATTTTGTTTTCTGGAAAAGCTAGTCATATTTATCACAGAGGTGGATTAGGCTTCTTGCTACACAATATTCAAAACTGATGTCAAATATGTACCAATAGTTCAGATTTACATACTTATAGAATTACCGTGATAAAGACGGAAAGTATTATAGTCTCTACTACGTTTCAGAATGATGATTTGTGTGTTGATCAGAATGATGCTAGTATTCAAGATTTCGATTGTATCTTGTTTTTGTTCAGCTGATTATTATATTATTAGTAAACATCAACGGAGATAGTGCACGATTTTTTAATAACCAATCTGTTTTGATTTTTTTCTCAAATAAGCAGGGCGAAAGTGAATGAGTGTGTAGGACTGAGTATTTGCGAGTATGTTGAATTGCGTTCATCCATAAATTGGACATGTGGGTTGCATGGACGTCTAGTTTACTGTTCAATATGACCACCTTTGGTTTGGTTTATTGCATCAAGTCTTCCGATGAATACATAATGATTTCTATGTGTCCAAACTCTAATATGTTTTTTGTTAATAGCTTAGCTTCAAAAATTTGTGATTGAATTAAAATATGATGAGTATATGCTGACCAGTGTTGCGAATAGTGAACTATGGAATATGGTTTCCTAAAAAATGTTGACAAATAAGCTAATGTATCATATTGGATTTATTTGATGTGCTAGGCAATTCATTGGCTGAAGCAGCCGAATTAGTTGCATTATTGGATGTCCCAGGCAAATCTTGGTAGTTTCCAAATAATGTTTCATATTTTAACTCTTATGTCTAACACATCAAATAATGTGTTATATATTGGTCGTACACTTTTTAAACACTAATTAAATTTTAATCAAATGTTCATTATTTAATTTTTAATTACTGGAAAGCTTGATTGGTTTTATCCTGTTAAGGTTTGTTATGTTATGATGTTCGTTTTGTCGACGAGCTGGATGGCCTCTACATTCACAAGTTGATATAATCGATATGTTGATGAGTTGATGATTTCTTGCACACTTTTCTATTTCATTGGCCACGATCAACGCATCGTTCAAAAGCTTTTTTATGTATATTTTCTTTTTCACCTCGACGCCCTTGAAGAAGACGACCTCAAAATAACCAATTTTCAATTTCAGTTTCTCACAGATGCAGGCGCTGTTGTACGCATACCAAGTGGACTGTCAAAATTTTCGATGTACATATACTTGAAACACGCACAATCGATAGATTTGTTTACGAGTTGCTCAAATTTTTTATACCAGAAAATACAAAATTTTTGAATTAGTCACATGCTTTTACGTTTGTGTTAAATCTTGCACGCACTTATTGTATTTATAAGGCTATAACTTAAGATTACGTTTCAGTATGCTACGTACGCTTGAATCGGACATGTTCAAATGTTTTGTTGGGCCCTAACGTGGGTTTCTTTCAATTCGTACCCTTTGCTTTCACATGGCGTTTTGCGATGCAACCAGTATGATTGCAAATTATACTGTAATTCTTAATGGTTATATACACAAACATTTTATTAACACGTAAATATTGTAGCTCACGAGCAATATATGCTTGCGGTTTTACTGCTATACTGCTAAGAACAAAGTAATAATGACGCTATTATGTTTGAATGCCATTACGAATATTGCTTTTCAATTACAACGTATAACAAAATGCTTTCGTGTGTTTGTAAACAATACTACCTCTAAACAAAGTGAGTCAAAACTGATTCAATGTTGAAGTCAAATATATATAATGACTTCAGAATTGATTCAACTTTGTGTTTCATTTTTGAAGAATCATTTTCGCTTTACCAGTCCTGTGGATATTAGACAAAATGTTGAATCAACTTTTTGAACTTAAATTGAATCTAATTTGAATCGTAAAATTGGTTTAATTCTGATGCTGTTTTACATCATTCTTGATATAAAGTTGAGCTAAATTTGATGTCGATGTGAATTGAGTGCGAACTACTTTTGAAGTTAAATAGAATGTAATGTGATGTAGAAATGAAACGGAAATTTGGAACAATTGTGATTCTGCGGTATTATCTGCTATATTAAAAATCGAATATTTATTTTAAATTATACCATTTATTTTATATTTATACTTAAAACTAAAAAATTCATATTGAAAATACTTAAAATTAATTTACAAACATTTGATAATATCACAAATATTATTTATATATTAATTTAATTTATAAATTACTACAAATATGTTAGTATTAAATAATATTGATACAAAATAA
>JANSTX010055252.1:0-10328 GCA_027564355.1 Penthetria funebris
AGTCAGATTTTTCTCCATTCTTCCTGCCATCCTTAGCTTCTTTTGTTATATAGTTAGAATTATATAATATATATATATCTATATATATATATACTCCTAACACGTATCATTTATCTTTACAATTATAGTAGTTACTTGTATTCCTGCCAAGGATTTGAGATTTTGTATCGTTTATTTCTAGTTCAAATATATGGAAGCTTATCTTATTTATATTGAATCTAAATCTATCAATACGACTGAGTTACATATATGTTTATATGCTCGTATATATAATCACTTCTGTTCTCATTACTGCTTAGAAATTATTTTCTTGTGATTGTTATATCTTCCTCCTTGAATTCTGATGTTGGTTGTTTGGTATATTATATTACCAATCAAATATAGACATTTATTGATTGAAACTAACAACAAGTATATTTACTATAAAGAAATTCTATCCACACAAATTTATACATACAATATAAATTGCATCAATATATGCTGGAAATTTAATCATTTAATCCGATAAATTTTAATTTAATCATATTCTTCATATATTTGATTTTCATTATAATATAATGGTATATTTTAATTATAATAAAATGGTTTTACTTTGACGAATGTTAATAGTATGGAGGTTTATTTGTTGTATCGTAAAAAAATGCGACTCTAGAATTTGCATTGTTAAAATAAAGTAGAGTACAAAATCATTTAAGTTAAGTTAAGTTGTCAGTATTTAATCGAGTATAAGATTTCTTATATTAAATATAATAAATAAATTAACCCCAACATAGCACATGTTCATTCTATGGAAAGGATTCCGTCATCACGTTGCGGATTCGAAAAATTCGCATAAAATGTCAATCTTCGTTAGTTAAGAATAATTTATAATAATAAAAAATTGCAAATAGCTGAGTTGCAAGTTTCTACATCGAAATTTATGTAATTAATCTTTATTTTTTGAACTATAAATTGCATTTTAAACTTTTAATTTGTGATTGCATCATAAATAATTTTGAAATCAAAAATATAAAATTAATTTATTAGTAATGGGAAGTTGTTCACTCAAATAGAGGTATTTATAGTGATAGTTATATTTGTTGTATTGTCTTATAGCCACTAAGTGGCCGAACCTGTTTATTTTGTTTATCAGGATTTCCTATTTAGAACTGAATACTGAACACAAATATACAAATATGTATTATAAATCTACCATTGAAATTAACACCTTTTTTGAATTTTTACCAATCATATAGAACGTAAGCTTTTTGTTGGCATGCTGAACAAAAAATTAAATGAAAATGATGTTAGACAAATCTTTGAAAAACATGGTGCCATTGAAGAATGTACTGTTCTTCGTGATCAGAATTCACAAAGTAAAGGTTGTGCATTTGTAACATTTGCATCAAAACAAGCAGCTATTTCAGCTATAAAGGTATACTTTGTAAGGACATTCGAACATTTTCAAAATGATTAATATATTCTAATGAATTTTTTTTATTTTACTTTTCCATTTCTCTTCGCTTTATGTTCGATAATTTTTTCCAAAAATTAAAAAAAAAAACCACACACACAAAACGAAAAAACACTGAAAAATAAAATGCAATATAGAGTTTACATCAAACACAGACAATGGATGGTTGTTCGGCTCCATTAGTGGTTAAATTTGCAGATACACAAAAGGAGAAGGAACAAAAGAAAATGCAACAAATGCAAACAAATTTATGGAATTTAGCTGCTGCCAATATGAATGTGCCATTAACACAAACTGCTACAACAATAGCTGCACCACAAATTTTACATAATCCACCCCAACAGCATAGTCCACTATTAGCTGCTGATGCAATTTCACCAGCATCATTACATTTATTACAACAATTACAAGCAGTTGGAATACAACAGCAAATTTTACAAGGTTTGTATTATACAGGTGATTAAATATTGAATGGAACAATAAAATAAAAAAATAATAATTTATTATCTCTCCTTTTTTCTGTTTGTTTCTTTTTTTTTTTTTAAATAATAAATTTTTATCGTATTTCTGTAAAATTGAGGGAAATAATGAAAAGTTTCTTTTCTGTTTTTTTTTTTCTTCAATTTCTGTAGGACTGAGTGCACAAACTGAACCACTATTGCCACACATGAATATTCATAATTTAGCTGCATTAGCTGCAATGACACAACCAACATTAGCGCCTGCTGCTGCTCAACAACCTACTGCTCAATTGACGAATGCAGCTGCCTTATTATGTGAGTACTTTGTTTTTCGTATAATTTTTTATTGTTTATATTTTTAAGAGGAACCTGTGAATTCATAATAAGTTTTTTGAATATTTATTTATCTGTTTTTCTTGCCATACCTAGAAAGCATTTCTTGAATTAAAATTAATTCCTTCAAGTTAATATACTATACAGCCATTACACATATCGAGAGTGTTCAAAAAAGAATTTGTTTGAAATTAGAGATTTTAAAGTAACTGATGACAAAATATATAATGAAAATATGAAAATTTTAATTTATGCAAATCTCATTATAAACTTCATAATGAACTAATTATAATGTGGATTAAATGTATGTTCATATTTAATTGTGCAAAAAATTTCATATACAAGGACAATACATTTTTTGAACTATTAACGAAATTATAAAGTTTTGTCGTTGTTTTTTATGTAAAGCTTTATCCATAAGCTTCATCAAACATTCAAATCAAATTATGCTTTTCTTATTAGATTTCATTAAAATTTATTGCGTCAATGATGATAAAGTATTCTTTCATGAAATTTTTGAACCACCATACATGTTCTATGATGGATTTTATTGTCATTATTTCTTGAAACAGCAAAATATAGTTTTAATACAAGATTTTAGAGATTATTAATAGTAAATTAATATCTAGATACATTTTTTAAAAAATATGCATAATTTTTCCCTTTATGTAATATTGCAAACTATCAAGCCTTGTTCTCTAAACTTACCGTAGAATAAGTATTTGACTTAATTAGTGATTGTAACAAAGTTATTTATTATTAAATTGAATATAGCAACTATTATTTGTTGTTATATAAATGAACAACAAACAAATAATTCAACAAACTGTTTGTTATTTAGGTCTCTTAGGAAAAACAGCAAATACAGGTGAGGTATCTTTCCATGCCATTTATGTATAAAGAAATACGTATATAAATAACTAAACATAAAACATAACATTTTATGGATATAATATTTTTATGTTGCACGTATATATAAAATATTTATTTCGTTCATTTTTTGATATTTTTGTGAAATATTTCATTTAATAAAATAGCAAAAAATAGACGGCAAAAATTCCATTGATTTGTTTGGAAAATAATAATATTGCAAACATTGGATAAAAAATGTGAAAATTATATTGAATTTCATATTTATCTGATTTTTAAAATTGTTTCTATTTTTTGCTTATTTTTCCATGTTTCCTTTTTTTTTTTTTATTGAATTTTCATTTTGTTTTTAGAGCTATTCCAATTATTTGATTAATTGACATTTATACGAGTTTGCATTGTACGAAAATTGTTACAATTTTTGTCCAAAAATGTTCAAATTGATTTTATTTTATTTTATTTCAAACAGTGCTAAATTAAATAATTTGGCAATATATTCTACACTAAAATATTGTAACAATGTAAATCAAATGCTAATATCTTGAAACATTCAGTCTCCTAATTTGAAGTCCATTAATGTTCGATCAATATCAAAATGAATGGTGATTTCTTCAAATATAAATAAATCATTATTTTAGTGTGATCAATTTCTATCTGAATTAAAATTTGGAAAATGTGAGAGACCGAAATTTTCCATTTACAGACTTAATACTTCAATTTCGTGTGTTTATTCTGAAAAATTACACATTTTGTAGACTAGATTAGTAGACGATCTTATTAGTTAATCTTTACGATAAATAATTTTATCTGGAAAAAATATCAGTATCATTTAAGTGTACATGACCATTAATATACAAATTATAATTAACGAAAATTCATTCAGCTACATCAATTTATTTTATGTACGTCTGATTTTAGTGGAATGCAACTGATTTTGAGCAAAGCTTCCTTTTTATCTCTATATATTATACTTTACAAATTAACTAAATGCTCAAAAAACATTTTTTTTCTATAATATAATAAATTCATATTGTAATATACGAGTTACAAAAAAAAAAAGAAAACAAATTTAAACATTAATATGTTTATACTTAAAATGTTTCCTGATAGAATATGAGAATGAAATAAGATGATGATTGATGGATTACTGATTATTTTTCACTGTATATTAACGAGATTTACATTTCAGATTTCATAATATTATTAAAATATTTGGTTTATAATTTACTAATGCTTTCTTCGCTTAGATTCTCATTCATTCATCAATTATGAGACGAATATTCCATTAGATTCTCGGTGTTGCCAAATTATATTTCACATATTTTTTTTTTGTATACATTTTGTTATATTAAACATAAATTATATAAGGACATATGGTGCTACTGTAAATTTCGTGGTATTCTTTTAATAATGACTATCAACATGATCGATACGGTGTAGTTACATTTTTGAGATTTAAATCAGTTTGTAGAATATTTTCCATTCAACTTACTTTAGAATTGAGCATGGATGTTAGTGATATGTACATTTATTTAGGTCATGATATGTCATGATAGATCGGAAGGAATAATATTTAGTTAACAAAACATGTTTACAGACTTCACAAAAGGTCAAAAGATTTTCCAACTGACACTGAACGATTGAGAAATTTTATTTATATTAGAAAAAGAAATGACGATTATAATTTCCCTAAACTACTTTTGAAGTTTCAACTAAAAAATTTAATTAATCTTATAATTGTATGACTTATACGAGTATGTATGATTTCTATATAGACGTACATATGTTGAAACACACGAAATCTTATATATGCTAACTACTATAACCTCGTTCTTTGAAAATATTAATTATAAAATTTGTTAATTAAAGTTTTACAACATTTCTTACAACTATATATGATTTATATGAAAACTTTTTCAAAGTATATTTGAGAAGAGAAGTTTTGAATATGTCAAAAGGTTTCATTATTTAAATACATTCAATTATAAATATTTTATTATAATAAATAGTATGATTATATGACATTGAGAAATGGGACACCGATTAATATATAGTATATACCCTCATATATACCACCTTGTGTGATAGTAGCAAAATAAATGTGTGAATGTAGTGTTTCCTGACTTCGTGAAATAATATCTTATAGGAATTTACAAATAATTCAAAATTTCAGCCTAACTTGATGTCTGTAACTCATATAACTAGAGATTCAGATGCTGTTGAATTGTAGCAAACTTTATGATTTACTATAATAACCTAAGTTTATATTTTGGTAATGACACCACTGTCGCTATGTTGCGATAATTTTCATTGATTCTACATTAAAACTAGAAAGGTTTGGATAACTGTTACGGTCTGGATATCTTTTAACCTTATGCCCAGGACAATGAAACATTAAATTGATTTCAAATATCTGATTCACCAACTGGCCTAAATAATGATCGAGTTATTATTGAGAGCGCGTTTTTTTTTCTGCGATTATACATTAACAAATATTTGTGTTTAACAGTAACACGACGAAGAGTTTTTGATGGGTTCCCCCATTGCAATAATCGTTTAGTTTATATTCTAGATTTATATGTATAAGCTATTTATAATTTCTCTGTTTTCTTATAATTATTATTACGTATTCATTAATATCATATTTTAGAAACTTTTTAATTTTACACCAAATACAATACTTATCAAAAACGTTAGTTTCTTTTTTCTAAAACGGAAAAATTACAATTTAATCGATAAAACTGAAAATTTAATACCATTGCTTCAGCAGAAATTAAATTGTGAATAATTTAAATTATGATGGCCGCCTAGCCTGTTGAAAGACAAGTAAATTACTCTGTTGTTATACATGCAAGTATGGTACTAGTACATCCTTTTATATTTTCCAAAATGATATGCCGAGTATGTAATACGTTGAACTCAAATATATGCGAATATGTCAAAAATTTTTCGACTAAAATATTTTTTGGGGAACATTTTTATTGTATCAAATGATTTTGATATCGTCTTAATTTTTATGTTTATTACCTTAGATAAAGAAACTTATGTATAATTACTATTTAATAGAAAAATAATTAGTAAAAATATTAGATGTTAAAAGTATTGTATTTACAAGTAATAGTTAGCAATTTTATTACCTATAGCTTTGCAAGATAACTGGCATAGTTTGACCTACACTCTTATATAAGAATGAAAAATATTATACCGTCCTTAGACTCGGAAAACTGAAAAAATAAAGTTCTTGCTGCTATTTAAATGAAATAATTTAATTAATAGATAAACTTTTATTTTCCTTTATCTTTGAAAAATTTAATTTATTTTAATTTAATTATAACGACAATGCGAGCTTAGACGGGGAGTTTTTTTTTTATTAAACATCTTTCTCATTCCTTCAAAATTACTTATTTCATGAATAAAAACTTTTAAATGGTATGATCGATCTTATAGGTATTGAATTCCTGAGCTCTTCTTTATACGTACAATGTTCTAAATAGTAACTTGAATATATGCCAACTATTTACAACAAAACATTTTAATTTTAAAATGAATTCCTTTAATTTTATTTGTTTAACTATAGGAAATTTATTCTCGATTTATGATTATTTTAAACTTTAAATGAAATTATTGCATGAATTGGCATTTCTAATTGAAATTCTTTAAAATTCGTTATTTACAAAGAATGTACAGTACTCAGTTAATGATTTAATAAAGGTTTTCAGTCATTTTTCTGTAGTAAGCAACAATTTTATCAGAAAATAAATATATTACATATATCTTTTAGTAAAAGATAGATAAATTCTCTGCTGGACGCCCGTTGTTATTGGGGTTGCTGAAAAAATAACTTAAGTGTATGCAATAATGTTATTACTATAATTGTACACGATAGGATCACTTCAGTTTTAGAGCCACACCTGGTAGATCTTGCACATACCTTTTCAAAAATTATTACTGAACAGAGTTGATTGAATGATAAATGCGCTAGTGTATATATTATTTGTCAACTTTCAGCAAACATTCAAATTATTAATCGTGGTATGATATGGATAATAATAGAAAGCTGTAGAATACTGTCTAAACTGAAAAATATGATCCGTTATTTGTATCGTAATTTACAATGTAAAGTTTTGCATCATGGAAAGCATGGTGAAAATCAGTTATGAATTTTTAACCTATTATTTCTGCTTGTCTTGAACTGTGTTATGACCAAAGTAAATACTGAATCTCATTGTATCAGAGGGCAATTAACCGGTCAATACCAATATTTATTTGTTATCGCAAGCCATGTCAATTTTAAATTAGTTCTATTGTATAGCTGCAAAACTTGCAAGGTTGTCCCCTTGCAAGTTCACAATGTGTCACAAAATCAATTTTTTGTCAATAAATTATATATTTAAAATTTTCTAGTAAAATTCAAATTCAAATTGATTAGAAAGCG
Organism: Penthetria funebris; assembly: GCA_027564355.1. Taxonomy (NCBI): domain Eukaryota; kingdom Metazoa; phylum Arthropoda; class Insecta; order Diptera; family Pleciidae; genus Penthetria; species Penthetria funebris. Next base: position 7,553 of record JANSTX010055252.1, read on the forward strand.
TTAAACTGGATTTTACAACATACGTATTTGATTGAAATTCTAACTCAAACGTGGGGTAAAGTTTCCAATGATATTTGCCGCTTGCTACTTAAACTCTGCCGAGGTCGATATCGTTTCCTTGCTGATACTTCTTCTTTCGAGCTTTCTCAAATTCAGTTAAATTTTCTCTTGTTGTAAAATAGTATGTATAATATACAGTAAAGCATGAAAACGTACTCGAAGTGCGCGATTAAAAATTCTGGTGCGGAATGATTCCATTAGTCTGTTTATTTAATTTATTTGATTTTATTGTTTTGTAACATTCGTTTACAACATTACTAAGTATATTAAAAGTAAAAGAAGATTTTTCTTCAAAGTTGGTTTTAAAGATTTACTACATAATATATTGTTGGTCGTAGCTGCTTATAATGAATGCAGTATTAAACAATTAATTATATGCAGTTTCTACTTAAACTGACCAAATATGAAGGTTTATTAATTTTTAATGAAATTAAATTAAACCGTCATTAAAGTACTTTCTGTTATTATTTATTAACTTTTCTCGCCTATTTATTTTTGATTATTCTTTAAATTAAAATGATTCAAAAAGAAATACGGTTAATACTACTATTGTTCACGTGCCAAAAATTTTAATAAAGAAAAAACATTATACGAGTAACTACTCTTTCAAATTACCTATCCTTTGTGCCTGTGGTAAATTTTGTAATAAAAATGAAACATTTTTATGACTTCATTTTAATGTATTTGTTGCATAGATACCTTCCATGTGAATCCTGCATTTGTCATTTACAATTACTTTTATAATTTCCTTAATAGTAAAAATGAAATGCTAATTCTGTCGGTTTAAGAAATTAAAAAAATTTATGTTTCGTATTTAAACTTCAATGATATTTCTGCTCAAGATTATTTATTTTAGACAGATTTTCATACGTTTCCCAAATTGAACGCCATTAGAACCACATATATTATTATATGTATCAAATACGTTATTGATCTTAGGTCATGTTCATGGTAGTTTAATTTCTATTTAAATATATTCGAGTATTAAAAAGACATCATACGAGTATAGTTACTTTTGTTGTGGAGTATTTTATTGTATATACTGAAAAATCATTCATTTGGGTTGTCGATAATTCGCATTCACAATGTACCGAAAAGTGCTATAAAATCTTTAAAAATTATTTGTAGATGTTAACAGCCTACTATTTAAAGTATATATATTCATACATAAAATCTATTGAATAATTTTAATTTTTTTGTGTTTGGTAACCTTTTCCTTCTACATATATTTATAATATACCTTCAATTAGGTTACATTTGAAAGCCTTCATATGGCACTTTTTTCTTTTTTTTTTATATACATACCTTTTTCATGTTCCCAACAATAATGTATAAGACATGTACCACTACACCATTCACATCTTCTTGAGATGACTTCTTTTTGGTTATTATTATACTTTGTAGCCGCCTGCAATTGAGTAATAAAAAAAATATATTCTGAACCTCCTCCTCCTCCCTTAACGAAAACATAATAAAGCACTTTTGCAGACATTTTAAGCTTTTTATATATTAAATATAAAAACAAAAATAAAAAACAAAATAATTTATATTTGGATTTATGAACATTTCAAGCGACAAACTGACAGGTATATCTGAAAAGTATATTTTCAAATTATCTATTCTATAATACTTTTCATGTTAGTTATTAATTTAGAATTTTAACATCTCTAGGAAATTGAAAATGAGAATTATAAAATTGAAAAAGACGAAGATATAAAATTTGATATTTATTTTATTCTAGAATTTTGAGTATAAATGAACAATTTGATAAAAATTATGAAAATCATCCATTCTATATAGAATTAATGAATATTTCTCAACTCTAAGGTCTATTCCATGAATGTCAGAACAACTTATGAGATGAAAGTATCTACGACCAGTATAATAATACATTTTTAGCGGTCGTGATGGCATAGTGATAAAGCGCTAGTATAGTATGACGGTAGAACTAAATTTGAAACCCATTGTAGGACAAAATTTCGAAGATCGAATATATGGCCACTGGCATCTAAAACTCGATCACTTTTTTCAAATATGATGTAAAAATTCGCTATCTTCAACTCAAAATAATATAGCATTATATACATATCAGATGATTTAAAATATCCAAAATGTCTGTCTACCTTTGTATTATACAAATATGTTACAAAATAATATTTGATAGTACGCTGTCATCTGTATTACTATATATACATGAAGAATAATCGAATGTGCTTCAACAATAGGATCAATAATATTAGTTTGTTCTTCAGAATCGACTCCAATCGGTATCTTCAATTATGTTAAAATGTATTATGACAAAGTTAATGTCAACTAGTCGTAATGTAGCACCACACAACTTCAATAGAAATTTAGCATGTATTTTTAGATTTCTTCTTCAGTTATTTGGTAGTGAATATAAATATTTGAAGAGTTTTGTCACTGCTGAGTTATTCATCCACTTTGATTGTACTCCATCACTAACGAGATTAAATGTGCAATCGTCTGAATTTTTCACACATTACATTCAATGATTTAGAATAAATGAAAAAAAAAAACGTCGCTATATCCTTGAATGAGGGTAAATTAGTAAAATTAGTATATATACGAGTATATAAAAGTAATATTTATCAAATTATCTGTTATCTAAATAGTATTGCATTATGTTTGAATTCTCGAATATGTCCATACTAATATTTTAACCCCTACACTACTAATCTTATGTATATATACATAA
>JANSTX010055253.1:0-10327 GCA_027564355.1 Penthetria funebris
GAATAAATGTGATTCTTCATTAAATGTCAAAATTGATTTTCGAAATGGTGTTGCCATTACAAAAAAATTTATCGATGTGAGAATTTTTTAACATACTGCCAATAAAACCATTCGATTCGATATTCGATAACGCATCGATAAGCGAGTGATATCTTAACATCTTGCCATCGAGTGATATCTTAACATCTTGCCACAGGTGAAGTAGTCTTTATGTTACGCTTAATGTTTACAGTCGCTTATTAATTTATTTGCGGGTGTTTTATTAAATAATTAATTAAAATATTATAATATATATAATTAGGTTAACTAAGTTATGTTCAATTAATGTATTATTAAATATAAATTAAGTGTTAATAAATATTGAAACTATTTAAAGATATTTTATTACTTTGTCGGATTTTATGACGCGCCATCCCTACAGAATATTATTTCTGTGTATGCTCCTCAAATAGAATCCGATGAATACACAAAGACAAAGTTTTGAGAACATCTAGAATCGGTTTTACAAGGTGATCCATTAACTGAAGTCAAGCAGATTATGGGTGGACATGATGAAGAGAAATCTAAATTTTAATGTTTGCTATGGTTATGGCAATAGTATTTCTCAGCGTGATGATATTTTGCAATTGGCAATGGCATATAATTTGACCATACCCGATTGACATTTTTCGTCAACATGTATCGAAGTTTTATTGAAAACTAAATGGATTCATAGGAAATTTAGTTGATATTGGTAAATTTTCATAGATAAACCTATCCTACTATTATGGTAATTAACCAAAAAATTACACAACTTCATTAAAAATAAAAAATAAATATATAAATTATTTGCTCATATTCGTACTAAAGGGATGCTTCAGTTAGATTATCAGAATATGGCAATTGCATCATAGTAAATTCTTGCAAAATTGAACAATATGGTATTTTCACATAATATTGGGAAGTATTAGAAACGTTCAAAATCATCATTTGCAAAAAAAGTGAATATAAAGTAAAATAAAAAAACACATAACTTGGATTTTTTGCCAGAAGAAACGCTATATTCTCCGCATGCACTTCAGAATTCATAGAATACTTCGGAATATTTACCAAAGATAAAGGGCAAATATCCAAATATTATTGTCCATAAACGATGGAAATACATTGGTGTATTTACTAACGTATTTTAGACAATCTTACGTATGGAAATATGGTACAATATAGGTACATAATCTAAAGGAAAATGCATTGGATTACCTTTATATTTACGAATCAATTCTCCAATGGGTACATGGATACAACATATGATAAATTCCCTAGGATCTTACGATAGCAATGCCAATAGTCAATTGTGTAGTACTTTGCAAAAAAAAAATGAACACCTAATAACGTTCAAAAGTAGTAGTAATTTATCTCAAATTGAGTTTATACTCAATTTGAAATATTTTACTGACTGCAAGGTGAGTCTCTTACATAATAGATTGCTAGTAGCAAAAAGCGTTCCAAAAGAAGTATTTAAAAACAAACGTCGGAACGACATTGAAAAAACATACTTTTGAATGAAAAAACATGCTTTTGAATGAAGAATATTCTCAACAGCAGATTTCGGAATCGAATCCTATTTTGGGGCCAGTCAATGCTGTTAGTTCACTGGAAGTTGAAAATGCTGTGAAAGGGATGAAGCGAAATAATGCAATTATTAATATCTGGGTTATTTTGGGTATCAACTTAGGTAGCAAACTTATTAACTAAGTTCTTAATTGGAGAAGCGATGCTAAATCCATGAAGACGAATCTACTCTTACCATTTTATAAAAATAAGGGAGATATACAGAGTTGCTGTAACTATAGAGGAATCAAACTAACTTCATATACCTTAAAAATATGGAAAAGTATTTTGGACACAAGATACCGTGATCTAATTAGTATTTCAGAAAACCAGTTCAGATTCATAAAAAGCAGATTAATAACTGATGCTATAGAAACACTTCGTATAGTGATTGAAAAATACAGAGAAAATAAGAAAGACATCCAAATGACATTCATAGACCTTGAGAAGACATTTGATAGAGTACCTAGAGATCTTGGTCAGGCAGTAATATCTCAAACTGTTTCTGAACTATATATCTCTACTATCAAAGACATGTATATGAATGCTAGCACTAGAACCCGAACAAATTGTGGAACATCAACCTCATTTTATGTAAACGTTGGTGTGCATCAGGGTTCTGCAATAAACCGATCTATCTTTATAACTATTATGCAATTTCTGTCTGTTACAATATAGAATTCTCTTCCATGAACTATTTTATTTGCAGATGACATACTGTAAATAAGTGAGAATCAAAATTGAACTGGAATTCTAAATAAATCTGTGTGGAATTCGGTATTGGAGGCCAACGGACTACGTATCAGTTACACTAAAACAGAATACATGCATTTATTGGTAACCGATCGACGGTCATCCACTTTCCATTATTGAAAAGTTAAAATATTTGGGATCACCTATCACAAAAAGACGTAAAATCGATGATGATATTCAACATCGAATAAAGTGCGATTGGATCAAGTGGAGATCAGTATCTGGAGTTTTATGTGATCGAAAAATGCCACCAAAGATAAAGGAGAATATGTGTATGAAACTGTTGTTTTCGATCAGCAATGACTTGCGATTCTGAATGTTGGGCTGTAAAAAGAGATTATATCCAGAAATTATACACTATTGCGATGAGAATGTTAATATGGTCATCCGGTGTGAATTAAAAACAATTATATATTTGAGGCAGTTTAAAAGTTACTTCCATCACAAATTATTCAGCTCAAATTATAAAACATTTTAAGTTACGTATTTTTGATGATATTGAAAGATATGTACTAGAATTCGAGAACAATATAGTCTAGTATTAGTGGTGTAATATAATATGGAACAAATTATAGGTGATGACAAGAGATCCTGACAACGAAGCCTGTTTATTTAGCAAAGAAAACAAAGATTAGTAGGTTAATTTAAACATTAAGGTAACTGACAATTGCAATATTTATACATTTTTAACTTCTGCAGTTTACTATTAGGAATAACCTGATCTAACTTCAATGACTTAATACGTCATCTAGTATAAGTACTGTCGCTTATAATCGCTTATATTATATAGCTCTTACCACAATTTCTCGAACTTTCCATCACATCTATACCTAAATTTCATATAGCAGTATTTATAAAATAATTATTATGTTTGGTGTACTTTCGAGAGCAACTGAATACGATCACTATTTTTTTTAATTAATGTGCCAAACTGCCAACTATTATGATTTACATGATATTTAATCAAACAATTACCAAAGTACTGTTGATTCTTCTTATTTGGCAACTCGCTTTTTGTTATACGTTGTCACAATTGGTTTCCCATTGTGACGTCTTTGATAAAGACTTTTTACGAGTGATTTTTTTAACAATGAATTTGTAAATTTTTTTTATGACATTTATGACAACAATTTTTGTGACAAACATATAGTATTGTGACATCCTTAGCCAGATGATTTTCTTTATGCAATAACGATTTAAAATTGGTATTTAATTGTGTTTATAAATTGAACTTTAAAATTTGATGCAAAATCATCGCCAAATTAGCATTAATTTTAGCATTTAACTAGCAACAGTTTTTATTTGTGCGGGCATTCTTAATAATAATTTATTTCTAAAAATACATACCTCGTAGCTGGATTTCCAGTTTGAATAGGATTTAATTGTTGAATGACTGCTGGACTGCTACCAGTTCGGGAATGATTTGGTATCATAGTTTGGTTCTATTAAAAATATTAAACATTTGAAAAAAACAAATGAATGACAAACAACTAGAATGTATTAAATGAGAAATTGTTAGTAGTTAGTAGGAGATGGTCCAATGAGGTTTGGTCTGTTCAAAAAGCATTATTATGATACTTTTATAAAAAAAAGAAATGGCGTAATTGACTATAATAGAACAAATGAAATGTATGTGCATAAATGAGACATGCACCCCATCACCAGGTTTCATGTTCAAAATATAAGTAGCAATTTATTCCGAAATTCTTATATTGAAGAAAAATACTAAGTAGAAAATATGACGAAACAATAGACAAGTGAAGATCAGTGTATGGAAAATGTCCGATGAATTTTTGTGAGGACCTCACTGAAGTGCGTAGTAGTCATAAGGTACAAAAAGGTTATCTTTAGGGTTTCTCAATAATATCACGGACTAATGAGACTTGTTGCTGATCCATACCAATTGTGTATTGGCATTTGGCAATCAATAGCTCACACAATTTAATATAAAAATTTGAGTATTGAATACTTTTTATAGAATACTAAAATTTATAGAAACTATAAAAACTGACTATAAACAATTTTCTAGAAACAAATTAGTTGAAAACTTTCAATTTAATAAATTTAAGCCCAACTATATTATATTTATCTATACCACAAAATAACTGCCTAATTACTATATATAAAGGCTCAAAAGCAATTAAAATGTTTTTAAAACTTACTTTTCTATCTGCTAATTTAAGCGGTAACATTTGAGTTACAGAAAGTCCACTAGAATTAATTGGTGATGTAAGTGTACTATTTGATGGTGATTTTTCTGATTTTGTGCTGAAACACATAAATTTGAAAAGTGAAGTGCAAAAAATTATTAATTTAATTAGGGGTTGATTATTTGACAATGAAAAGAAAACCATAACTTTGTTTTAAGTTTTAAAAAACAAAAATACCTCGTTAATGATGATAACTTCAAGGGTAACTGTTGTTTAATACTGGTTTGATTCATTTTTGGTGAATTTGTTGCACTTAGTAAATTTACTGGTGGTGTTTTAGATACTGAAAATAAAATTGAAAACATAAATTTGTTTGATTAGATGCATATAGCTATAAAATTGTAGTTGTTCATTATAATAGTTTATAAGACTAAGTTGCACATACAATTATAAGATGTGATGTGACTGAATTCTAACGATATTTAACATAGAAACGGAACAACATTATTGATGATAACAACCATCAATAATATTGTCCCATTCCAATGTTAAATATGACTAGAATTCAGTCACATCGCATCTCATAATTGTATGTGCAACTTTGTCTTAAACTATCCACTTCTCATATATACATTTAAAAACTATATTTGTCTATATATTATCTTGTCAGATAATTCATATATTTAAATTCAAACTTACAGCTTGCTGACTTCCATTTTTCTTTTCGTCTATCACCGGTTATGGTATAACCACTACCACCGCTACCATCCGGGTGGAATTCATCAGCACTACTATTATATTGATATAAAGAGGATGCATCATCTGTTTGTGGCATTGATTGAATTGATTGTGGAATAATAGTTGATGTTGATAATGATACATGTGGTGAAATTATAATTCCTTGATTAGATAGTTTTTCCATTTTCCTGTACAGTTGCTCTCGCTGTTGCCGAACATCTTCTTGTTCAGCTTGAATTTGTTTCTGCAATGTCATCAAATGTTTACGACTCTCATCCAAATCTTTTTCCTCTTGTTCCTTCTGTTTTAACCATACTGTTTTATCTTCTTGTAATTTATCCTGTAAATTTCTCAATTCTTCCAATTGATCATTGTGTCTGTACATTGTTTTGGGATTCTCACGAAATGCATTAACTTGTGCTTGTAAACTTGATATCGTTGTCATTTGTTGACTTATTATGCATAATAATGTATGCAAATGATGAGAAACTTGTAATGCTTCGTAATTATGATTTTTCCATAAAATCGACGAATCTTGAGATGCTATGGATATTCTATGTGCACTAAGGGTATCAGTCTCTGAAGTGTATGAGTCTCTGTGTGAAAGAAAAGAAATTATTTTCATCTATCGAATTTTTTAGAATATTTATTTATTTTTCGTATATACCTTTTATCATTATTATCTTTATTATTATGTACACTAATAGTATTAACGGTTGAAAGGACAGCATCCCTCCAAGGAAGATTCTGCGGCTAAGAAAAAAATTAGTGCGAAAATATTAGAAAAAAAAAAAAACAAAGAAAATTTTCAAAACTATGCTATATACCTTATTTCTCCTTTCATCAAAACCACCAAATGTTTCGGCACGAGTTGGTAATTTTGGTGATTGATAATTATTTATCGAATCACCAACAGAACTAAATGAACGTATCGGTAATTCATAACCAGTTGCTGTTTTATACAAATTTGATGCCAATTGACATATTTCCTGAACACTATGAAATACATGTTTTGTTATCTCAATAGAATCACACTCATCGTTAATCAATTCCCTGTATGAACCAAAATGAGAAAGAAATGCTTCTACACCATCCGTATTTTCGATACTTTGTGCTGCTCCAGATTCATGTAGTATACTTGCTTGAAGTGAAATTTTTTCCTCTAATAATATTGCTTGTTCCATATCTTTTATACGCATTTTGTCTGGAAATTATATTTTTTTTTAAATAATTCCCTTTCTTTTTCACATTTAGGGTAAATACTTGAATTGGAAATATTTAAATATTGTGTTCGCTAGGGAATGAGGGTAGTCCATGCAGTGTTTTTCACATTTAGGTATATATGAACGGAGAAAATTTACGACCAACTGAACAGGCCTAAAAACAAGCTCAAAATGCCCTCAGAGATTTTATTTCAAGTAGTGGTGAAAATAATTCCGCATTACAACATGATAGCCGACATCTATAACATAGTATTCGAAATATTAAAGTTGGAATTGGATGGGATCGCATCAATATTGGGTAATATTTCTAGTGTTGTGTGATTATTTGATGATAAGTAAAATTACTAGCAAATGAGGATAGTAATCAAATTGCTCGTATTCGAAAAGGGATAAAGCAAAGGCTTGCTAATGTTTTTGATGTATTTTCGGAAGTAAAACATGAATGTTCTTCGTCAACAATTACTCCTGCTGAGCTGCTTGATATAACGAAGGTAAACATAATAAAATAGATGATATCAAATGTGGTCTGCTAATCGATCGAGTTTTAAATTTTAACTTCACTGACGACATTTATCTAAAACTGGGATGACTTGTGACTTACGAGGTCTACAAATTGGTCTCTGTTTGATGGTGAAATTAATTAAAAATGGTACATTGAGTGCATATTGCCTTACGGTCAATAGGGAAGAAACAGATGAAGTATAGAGGGCTTGTACTCTTTGGAATGTTCTTCTTATAGATGGTTATGTTGAAATTGATGTTATGTTCCGCATAAAAAGAAAGACATTTGGTCTACAAATCTATGTGTTAATGTGTCATATAATTAAATTTACTGGCCAATATTAAAATTTGTACAGAACATGACGATCCTCCAAGAACAACGCAACTTAGAACCAGCATAAAATAGTTTAGTACCAATGGTAGCTAATGGACTGAAGGTATAAATGTTGGTCGGAGATCGTAGACTATGACGATTGTTAATTGCCATCCTATCAGTTATGGGATTCAAAACATTCAAGAACTGGTTCGTCCACCGCCAACATTCAGAACCAGTTCACAAACGCTAAAAATATAAACAAATAAGAAACTCCTTTTTAAAAATTAAGTTCAAGCATAAAATCAAATCGCTAAACGCAGTATTCATAATGTTTTACGCTTTTTGTATTGATTTTGGAATGATGATATTTTCGCGATTATTTATAAAGTTTTCGAAAAAGTCACGAAATTCTTTTACGTCGCCTTGTAGTGAAAAACATTGTTGAGTTCCGCTGAGGTGCTCGGCTGCGGCTATCCATGGAACAAGAATCTTACCAAGCATCAGGCATCAGAACGTTAATAACTTCAAAAAGTTTATTGGCTCAACTTTCCATAATTTTTGTACACAAAAATAGTCATTGTCATTCATTAATTTATTTCATTATACATCGGAAATAGAAGTGAACAGATAGTGTAATCGACATTGTGCACGAAGTAGATGTAGTTTCAATGTGGGGAGAACGAATTGTTTACGTCAGATAAGATTAGCTGGGTCTTAAATAGCTTCTCGTCCTACAAATTCGCAGAATTAGACGCTATTTTTCGAGCTATGCTACAGGAAACTAAAGAGATTTCGATTCCATGGCTGAACTTCTTCATTCAAGTCTGTGTCTATTTGAAATATGTGCCACTAGGCAGGAGCCGCTTAAAAATAATTTTTGTCCCTATTGCGTGCAAAACCGCACATGAGATGGCAAAGGATTTCAGACCGATCAGTTTAACTTATTTCGTTCTCAAAACCCTGCAACGCCTTATTGATAACAATGTCCGCTGAATACTGGGAAGAACTCCATTACCTAAGTCTCAACACGCATACTGTGGGGGTAAATCCACGGAGACGGCACTACACAAAGTAGTGCATACAGTGGAGCATACGCCCTGACATGTAAACAATACACACTAGCTGACTTCTTGGATATACACGGAGCATTCACCAACGTAAAAGTGGAACCAATCAAAGATGCGCTCATTCTTTTCGATGTGGAGCCAAAGATTAGGAGCTGGATAGCAACCATGTTAAAAACAAGAACATTACAAGCCGAGCTTGGCGGCTATGTCACTAATAGGTACGCTCATAGGAGCGTACCCCACAGGAAGGTGTGCTTTCTCCTCTTCTCTGGCTTCTAGGTATGAATGAGATTCTACAGAAGTTAGAAAGAGTTGGCATTAGAGCGATAGCGTACGCTGACGATCTAGTGGTTCTATCTCCGAGCATTTGCCTTTCGACGATAATCCATATAAATACAAATATCTCGGAAACGGTTATAGATAGAGTTTTCGTGCTGAGGATGAAATGTGTAGAAAGTCGTTGCGTATCTTCTGCAATTATAAGCGATGCTAATATTTTTGTAAAAACATAAGTTTTTGCAATTTTTGAGACTAATTTTTGCAGCAGAATGTCTGGCAAATATGTTTTAAAATGTAGTAGGCATTACTACATATTTTACCGTTAACACTTTGTCTCTATCTCTAGCCGTTTACGAGAAATTGCAGATATTGTTTTTGAAGAAAAAATTTGGTACATTTCATAGTTTTGTGGATTTGTATCAGGATACCATAATGTTCAGAAGATCATTTTATTTAAAAAGCAAATATCTCGGAAACGGTTATAGATAGAGTTTTCGTGTCTGAGGATGAAATATGTAGAAAGTCATTATGCATGGTTTACAATTGATGAATGTTTGGCAAAGCATGAGGTTTATTGGTTGTTTACAGCAGTGATACGATCCATCCTCATGTCTGGTGATCGGCCTTATGCAGGGACTGTAACAGAACTAGAATGGAGCGAGTGGGATGATGCACCATGAGGGACATAACGAAGGCGCTAAGAACGGTTCCCAAGGAGGCTTCTTAACGTTCGTATGTGCCTGCTACATATGCACATATACTCCAAATTGACAGCCCTGTGTAGTGTCGAAAAGACTGAGGGCGTTAGACGCCTTTTAAGAGAGGCCGTATGGACACGGTAATGTATTGGGCCTCATATTTCACAAAATTACGGCGCATGGTACAGGAGCTTTGCGACCAGATATCCCACACGAGAAGAATAGAAGAGCGAACACTCTTTAGATGGTTTCAATGCCATTATTTTCACTGACGGTTCTAAGATGGAAACCGGAGTTGGGCTGCGGTTTTTTCAGACACTCTTACCGTGGCAGAATTCTAATACGATTTTAGCGTATTCAAAGTCAAAATGCTTGTTTTCTGAAAGCATGTGCTTTTTTTGATGTCTGATATATGGACACCATTATGTTGCTTACCTCGTTGGTGTGCAAATCAAAACTGGAGGGAAAATGCTTCCTGACATTGATGGAGGCAAGTAACGCGGAAATAGTTACACTATTATGGGTTCCAGGACACTGGGACATTTCAGGAAATTAAAAGGCAGACGAATTGGATAGGCAGGGTTCGGATCTGGATATATCACCGGCGAACCAAGTTTCTCCACCACTCAGTTAACTAAATAAAGAAACTGATCTGTACTATATATATACTATATAATTTTGCATGAAAATTTGAAAAGAGTTTGCCTCAGTCTTGGCATAAGAATACCCCAATCTATTTATTTTTTAATTTGAAAAACAGACACTTCAAATGAAGCAATTCTTATAATATATATAAAAACTAAAACTAATAACAAAATTAACACACCTATAGAATATACCAAGGACCAAAAAATTGTTATCAATAATTTAAATTAAGTCACATTTTTATCAGTACCTTAGCACGATAAGATTAGGAATATTTATAATTGGTATGATGCATAACATAAATGTTTTTATACAAAATAGAAAGTACTAATTGCTTGCGATGAATAACCAAATTAAGAAAAATGCATTA
>JANSTX010055254.1:0-26523 GCA_027564355.1 Penthetria funebris
ATGTTATTTTAGAGTATATTATTGTAAATATACTACATTTGTTTAACTTATCTGTAGAATAAACGAGTAACTCAACTTTTCAACAGTCTATTTTAGCTGATTGGTTGCTTCATTGTTATTATATTCCGTTTTTCTGTATTTCCTGGGGCAATTTTCTATGGCAAGATATTTTGTAGACTTGTTGAGAGTAATATTATTCTGTTCTGGCTTTTATGACACATAAGGAAGAAAATATATGAGAAGTTTCTGTCAACGTTACATTATTCAAATTATTACTCTATATATATATATATAAATATTACCATATATACTATACATATACTAGGTTGGTACGACATTTTCACTGTAATGGTACCTATATTGATAACAGTGATAACACTTAGAAGCAGTATTTGCCAAAATGCAATTATTCCAAATACTAACATTTTTAGGTAACAGTTTTGAAGAAATTATTAACTACTTAAATATTATAATTAGGCATACATGGATAACACTTTGTGGGTATCATCTCAATCGTGTAAAATCATGGGTATGAGAATATTATTAGCGACAAAACTATTGCGTTAGAGTACATTAGTAGATAAGGAATAAATTTCGGTGTTGGGAAGAAATAACTTTGGGAAAAAAATGGCAGTCTTCACAACAAACAGGCAAAAACTCTTCTTGATGTTTATATAACCATAGAAGATTTGTCAGCTTGATCAGTCTTAATAGAAGTAATGGTAGAATTCTTACGAAAGCACTGAAGTGAGTTGAATAGTGGTGTACAATAGGCTTTATTGTAGCGCTGGTAAATCCACTTCTAAATAATCTCACTCTAATAATCGCGTTAGGTAATATGTCATCCTAAACATAAAGTTCAATCAAAAGAATTGATAGAAGTTAGCGAAAGTGCGTTAAGAATGGAAAATATGGTTATTTCTGTAGGTATAAGAAAATGGCAAATATTTTAATATTTTCAAATTGGTAATGACGTATATTATTCAAAAATATTAGACAGTTTGAATGACATAATTAAGAAAATCGACAACGTATCAGAAAAGCGCAATTTCACGAAGACAATGCACCAGCTCATAAAACGAATAATCTACATTATCTTCATCACGGGAACATAGGTCATCAACAAACAATCGCCATTGTACACGGTATTTTGTCACCACATTCTTAACTTCACTACACATTATACCACTCTGATTACCCAACTCTTTATAACTCTTTATAACAGTTCTCCGTTACGTTATTTTTGGTCGATCAAGTCCTTAACTACTCTGAGGATTACAGCGCATATATTGCGATATCAACGACTGGACGTCTTTTATTGTATATGACCGATTCAATTCCATTTTCTTTGTCATATACACAAATCCTCATTTATTATTAATTTTGGCAAAAATATTTTTAATATGAGTCTAGACCATCTATTGAACGATAACTTCGATGAGTGTGGCATGATGGTATTCGCCCCCTTCTAAGTCTCACAGTAATGCAATTGTACCGATAAACAATTTTACTTTAAATAAACGCAATATATAAGCTTATGGAAAATTTGTGTCGTCTGTCATCTTAATTATCTTTTTCTGTACCGCGATTTCCTGCAAAATAATGAATATTGAAAGCTATTTTAGTCAATTTAAGATTAGTAGAAACAACCAAAAGTGGAAACAAAATACATTCCTGTATCTGAATGTATACAACAGATATAATTTTGTACTGGGAGACAGAATTCTATGTGTTTTAATAATTGTCCATATGATAACACGATAAAGACTGTGCCCGCTTGCTTGGAGTTTGTCATTCGATCGATTATTCGACTATGATTCTTAACTTGTTTATGTATGATCTGTGTACGTTCCATTTCTTTGAATCCTATACCACTAGTTCGACTAGGTGCTAAATTATCTGCAAAATGTCTTATATCAACGTCCTGAAATCGAAAAATATCAATACGTTTCGCAGGTTTTTGTTGCCTTTGTATAGTTTAACACGAATCCGCCGAATAATCAAATAGTGATCATAATAAATAAATCGTTTTAATTGTTTTCTGGTCTATGTGATTACTTGTGCTACAATCAGGGGATAACCAAGTTTTCTTATGTATTGTTTCGTGATTGAATAGCACAAGAATTACGATTGTTGCATATATTCACGAAAAGCTTACAATACTGGTTTATATCAACTACAGCCATTGTAGTTTCCCAATTAATATTGCTCCAGCAAACGTTTCCATTAGCGTCTCCAATACAAATAAATATATAAATTTTTTTAATCTTACACAAAGACTTTGTGACCTCACTTTGTCACCCATTGACGTTTGTTCCATAGATGTGTAAATTTTAATAATGATTATATATTTTACTCTACTCTTGAATCTTGATGTTATACAATCATATATTAGATTCTTGTCGGCAAGACGCTCCTTGGCTTTATTGCTTAACGATCAATGAACTTCACTACTTTGATTCATGTGACTTGGATTTCCAGAAAATAAAAAAGATTCACCCATAAATGTCGACCTTTCTTCGCTTTACTTCAAACGAATGTCTTTGGGTCTAAGAACGTCACGCTAATGCCTAATAAATTTGCTTGCCACCTAAACTATAGATCGTCGTTAATTTTTATTCATGTATTTCGGATATTTTAATAGAATCTTTGTAGTTTTTTACACGTCAGTTATAAATAGAAATGTTTTTCAAATAGGTAAATAAAGGATGGCCGACTACCATTTAGAGGCTGTTTAACCTATTTAATAATAACCTCACAGTACTTATATCTACTTTTCTGCCCTATTCCCCTTAATGTGATGTCGTTGTATCTTTGTGTTCTATTTGTGGTGACAAAGTGCTTGCATTAGATATCGATGTATTTATTATCATTGGTTGGCTGTTGGATGGATGTAGATTAAACTAGAACTTAGAATCATAGCTGACGCCAGTTAATTTATCTAATTTAATATGTTTTCTCTTCTGTTGGTTTTAGTATTTGAATAAAATATTTAATTATAACAAATTATTCTTCTTTATTGCAATGAACTTGTTATAAATGCATTATTATTAAAATAGACTATTATTGCCCAAACATGTTACATGGAATCATATCTATAGTTGTAAATAAACATCAATATAATACATGCATTTATTTAATTACATATTTCAATTGCAAATACTAATTAATATTTTGTTAATTAAAAACTGCATATTAATTACCCAAAGGCAAAATAAAATATTTAGCGTGTATTCAGTCGAGAACAAATTAAAATATAGTTCTGTATTTGACAAAGTCAAAACTTTAAAATTTGTAAAATGCATTGCAAAAATTATTGTGAAATATAACTGAAGTTTATTCAAAAATAATTTTATTTAGTAATTAATAATTTTGAAAACTTTTTCAAAGAAATAATCGTTTTGCAGATAGTTCACAGAGTCAAGTGGACAGAAAGTAGGCAACAAAGTGATATTCGTAGATTTAGTGGAAGTCGAATATTCAGTGCACATTATAATTTTCATAAATGATGGAAGGTTGACAGAGCCGATAGTATAGCTTCTGAATTTTAGAAGTTTTAGTAAAGACGGGGGTTTACCGGATATGAGGTACGGCAGGTACGGCAGGTAACCTTAATGCTAACTGGGATGTGGCAGTTGACACAAATTTCACTTAATATGAAGTAGCGTATTTTTAAATGAAGTGCTTTATCAGTAATGTTGTATGATTGCGATACTTGGAAATTGCTATGCCATGGGACGAAGAAGACAAATTTAAAGGTCATATAATAATACAAGATAGAAGATCATGGCAAGGGTACATGTACAGACGTGATAAGAGTACATTTTTTCGAAAACACTGTAGTATCGGTACAACAATCTGCAAATTAAATTGTTTTAGATAACATTCAAATATTGTTCAAATAGGGGTTCATAATTATAAATTGCTAAAAGGGATTACTTGAGTTTGTATATGTGTATCAATCTGAATTAGCGTGGTATCACGTAGAAAAATATTATAAACAATGTTATGGCTATTATTGTGCACGAAAGGATCAGTTCAGTTTTATATCCAATTTTTATATGGAAACTGCCAAGTTTCCAATTTACAAGCAATTAAGAATTATTTTTGAACACTAGATTTAATCGCAAACAACATGGTATATGTTATATGTCGACTTCAAGCAGGCATTCGATAGTATTGTTCGTGGTGTGATGACAATAACCCAACAAAGTTATGGAATACCATATATACTCGATCTGCATCTTGATTTACAATGTTTACTTTTGCATCGTGAAAGGCTTGGTGATATTTTTTGTAGGTGGATAAGCAAGTGAGTAAATATTATCACCACTATTGGTCTTGTCCGTTTTGGATTGGACTATGATCAAAGTAAATTATGAACGGCATGGTATAAGAAGGGATTAACCGTTTTTATTTCATCCCACTTCTGACATGATAATAAAATTAAGAATACTTCTGAAATACAGCTGACAAGTCGGTTAAAAGATCGATTTTTTGAAAAAAGATACTAATGAAGATTGGTACGTCTATTCGATGACGAGCAATGACGTTAAAAAAAGAATGCATGATAATAAAATTAGGAATACTTCTGAAATACAGCTGACAAGTCGGTTTAAAGATTGATTTTTTTAAAAAAGAAGCTAATGAAGATTGGTACGTCTATTCGATGGCGATCAATGGCGATCAATGGCGTAAAAAAACAATGAACCAGAGAATACTTTTTTAATAGTTGATGGATGGTGCTGAAATATATGTAATATCACGCATACAGTGAGATCGATAAATGTTTGGTATATTGAATAGAGTCTGGTGGTCATCACAAATGTCAAAAGATCTAAAGTTTAGAATTTTTAAAACTATGATTGTGAAACTTGGATGGTGACAAATAACATCGTGTTATAAATGTTAAGTTTTCGTCGATAGTTGCAATAGTTGCATACTTGAAATTTTCTTACCAAATACAATAGTAGTGTAGGCGATTAACAGAATTATCAACTGAACAAAGTGAAACTGAATCGGCCATGCGATATGGTCACCAGTCGGTGATAATGAACAATAATACGCACCAAACTGGAATCGCCAGATTATATTATTATCGGTTATAAGTATTGCGTGTTTGTTGTAAAGTGGACAGTAATAAGTTGTTCTTTTGATACCACACACTCGAGGAAACTCGGTTGATTATGGCACATAGGCACATTAAATCCATCTAGTAGCGTTTAGAAAGGACACCAAATTTCTTGGTCTTTCAGTTGCAATTACAGATAGATTTGATAGTAAATGCTTGTCCAGCAGTCAATATCTTTGGTGAAAAAGCTCCGGGCATCTGCATAGAAGGTGATCTGTAGTTTCCCTTTCGTCTATAGATTCATGTGCAAAGCAATAAGAAATAATGTAGTATGGACTATGCACAGATATATATTATAAATTTCCATACTATTGTCATTAGTATACATAAATTATATGCAAGATTAAGGATCAAGCTGTACTTTAAAAAAGAAAAAGAAACGCAAAAAAAAATAAATCTGTTTAATATACCACAAAAACAAGGGACTCGGACCAAATTTATAATTAAAAGTAAATCTCAATTAATGAGAATATCATATTTCAGAAGGTACTCGTATCCGAATATAAGAAGAAAAAAGTTTTATTTGCCCAGAATAAAGTTTAATCTTTCATTACATTGCTATATACACAACACAATGTACATTTTATTGTATTGGATAATGTTGGCGATATGTCATTATTATATCCATTACAAAATTAGTTCCATATAATGTGAGCTCTGTTATACTACTTTGGGAAGGAAAACCACATGTTTTTACAATAGAATTTGACACCCCGATCATATATACGTCGATTGGATTTTCACAAGAAATTTTCTTCAAACGCTTCTTCAATTCTAGTTCCATATATACACTGTGTGAAACCTAGAACACTATACATATATGTGAAACTATGGCAAAGTGGTAAAAAGCATAATGTAATTCATATTGGAACTAAAGCAAGGGAAAAAATAGGAATAAAAAAGAGGGATGTAATTTATGGACATATATGAGAACAACAACTTATAAAAATAAGCTGATAAGCGACAATATTGTCAAAGTAATAATGGATTTTTTTTTTCAGAGCAGCAATAACTACGATGTTCATACGTGACATAATGAACTATAACAACCACATGGAACTAATGCTAAAATATATCCAAATCAGAATGGTACTTTAAATATGGAATCAGTGTTGTTCAAATCATTTGGGAGCTAATGTGTTTCAAGTATGACTATAAAAGATATTGTTTAAAGATTTCTATTCTATAGAAGATATTTCTCGATACTAAATTTAAACCATAAAGTTAACTAAATTATGGATTCATACAAAAACCTTATTGTGTATAACTCATTTGGGACCAGGATAACTAGAAATCTACTGTACTTCATTATATATGTATTTTGGTATAATCTTGAATTTTATAACAGATGGTATATTTTAAATATTTATAGGCATAAAAGATAAGTCACATAAATTTGATGGAAAAGAAAATTTACTATGCACATAATAGCAATACGAAAATGCAATTTTATGTTTCAATATACAGAAAATAAACATTGATCGATTTCGAAATGATAATGAAGGTAAAAATTAAACCTGGAAATTTCTACAGATTTCAAATCAATTTTGCAACATAATCTGCTGCAACTTTTACAAAGATATTCAAAAATTTTAATCACATTGGAATAATAGGATTCGTTGAGGCGTGCAAAACATGTGTTGTTACCTCGATTAGTTCCAAATTCAATTCAAATTGGCTTCCAGCTGAATATTTTTTCATGTTCGGAAAAAAAAAACAAAAAAAAAAATCGTTCAGTGACAAATGAGGAAAGCGTTTCAATAAAGTAATTCATGTAATTTGGTCACTGCTAAAGTGTGAGCTATATCCTGACGAAAAGGCACTTTTATTGTTGCTAATTGCGGTCGATTTTTATTATTTACTACTTTCAAACAGCCTAGTGCCTGTTATTGTTTTTCATTAACTAACGTTGATGTGTTTTCATCGTCAATAATTTTAGTGAAGAGTTTCTGAACAGCACTTAATAAATACCACGATAGTTTCTCGGATCACTTCTTAAATATATGTATTGTTATACTGATTCCCCAATCTGTGGGTATCTCTTTACGTTCAAGTAATTTACTGTTTACAGTTTAACAATCTCAGCAACTAGCGACCATACATTTCAGATATCATCAATACCGGGAGATTTTCTATTTTCCATTGCTTTAATTGCTTGTTCAATTAGAAGTTGGTTGACATAAAAATTATTATCTTAAACTCTGTGTCTCGCGTATGTCTCAAATGCAACTCTTCTGTGTTGGAAAATATTTTTTTGGAAATACGTAACCTATGCTTCAGCAGAAACTGATGAATTTTGGCTATATTCATTTACATCTTTCTATTTCTAAAAAAGTTCAAAATTTTCTTTTGTCAATGTCTTTACTAAAACGGTGCCAGTATTCCTTTCTAATTTGCGTTATTTTGACATTAATTCTGTTTCTAATTAGTTTGTATACTCTGTATTTTACTGGCGTTTAAATTAATTAAACAAATATACTTCAAGAATGTGACTATATTACAAGATCCAAGCATTACTTCTTTTTTTTATATTGTACAAGTTTACAAAATATTTATATTATTCTAGACCACAACACATTCTAGCACTCATTATTACTTTGAAATATACAGATTAACGTCGTTTATCATTATGTACAGAACATGAATTGCAGTTACTCTAGATCAGTTTTATCCGAGTTCCAAATTATTGTATGTCTGGACACGGAAGTCCTATTTAAAAGTTACGGTATAATTATTTTATTTTCAAATTATTTTTATGTGTCAGTGCTATTTGATATTGATATTTTGATATTTATTGATATTTTAAATATTTAAATTGTAGCCAAAAAGTTAACTGAATGTGATACCTCTCTGGTATATTCACCTTCCAATATAATAGTTGACCTTATAAATTATTCGAAATTGTCACGAGACTGAATAACTTTTGGAATTTGATGTTATTCAATTTTATCACAAAATCAACAAATCCCTAGCTTATATTAAATAGCCTCTTAAATAGGTAGGTATATTTTGTAAATAATTTCTAATTCAGATTTGTAACGTAATCTCATATGTTTTCACTTTATCACGAACGTTTATAGCCCAAGATAATTTGATGAAAATAAATGTTGTACGAGCACTCGTATACTGACTATATTGTAATATATTTATAAATCTAATGGCATTTAACTGACATTTAAATAACTACTACGAGCATATATAGAATTCAATATTAATGCCTTAGAATTTAATATGATCTTGAATAAATTATAAGTAAAGAAATTAGAATTAATTCGATGAATTCACAAGTATCAGTTTCATGTCAGACGCGTCAACACGAACATTTCAAGATTCTGTTCCAAGTTTAGGGGAAATAAAAGTCGCATTACAACAATGCGGTAAGGTGTAGATAAAATTGTGGAAGAAATGCTAAAAGTGGACCTGGATACTATCGCATCTGTATTACATCATATTATCGGTGAAGTATGGTTTTACCAATGATATTCCGAGTGAATGGAAAACGGGGCAGATATAATAATGGTGCTGAAGAAGGGTAAATTGAGTATGTGTGAGAACTGGCGAAGCATCATCTTACTATACACAATAAATAAGGTTATTACAATAATTACTATAGGATAAGTTAGGTCTTGGAGGTGAGAATTCAAAAAGGCTGGCTTTAGACCCGGTAGATTATCCACAGTATATGAGCATTAATATACCATCAAAAAATCTGATTTCAACTATATGTTTTTTGTTATGTATAGTATAAGTACATTTTAATGTTTTTTGTATTTTAATAACGCTTGAAGGTTACTTATCTAAACCCAAGGCCTAAACCAAATTTTGAAAGAATACATAATTTATGAATTTTTATGTCATGCATGGAAGCATTAAAAATTGTGTCATTAAATTAAATTAAAGTATTAAAAATTGTATTAGTTTTATATTTTTATTAAATTAGCATGCAATTTTAAATGTAAATACATTGAAAGTCAGTGCAAAATTCTGTTATACTTCAAAACCTTAGTATGGTGTGACGTTTTGTTTATATAACTTACTGCAAAAGACTAATTTCTTTGCAAGTTGTTGACAAGCATTTCCATAAATTAAAAGAAAATATATGTAAAATTTAATGCTTGAAAATACTATGTTGAGTACGGTGTCATAATTAAATTATGCTTAAGGAATTGAATATATGGTTTTATATTGTAACCACCAGGGTAAAGAAGGCTATTGAAATTAATGAAATTTTTTTTCAAAAAAAATGGTTAAAAAATATTTATATTACGTGGTTATACATAAAAATAAGTATTTTTCATATTCTTGCATACATTTAATAATTTAATTGGTTTGAATACTTCGAGTGTAAGTGGCTCGTATAATAAGTAAAATTATTATTTTAGCCCAAAATGTAGACGCTGTTTATTGCCATAGAATATAGGCGTACACAATTATAGTATATGGCAAAAGCTATTCTCTTCTGGTTTAATGTTATGGTTCATCAATTAGCAACATATTTCACCATATACTACCCAATCTCTTATCTGTATTACCATATCTTGTACGTTTATATACCTTGGTCTACATCATGAGAAATATCATCAACAATATCAACAACAGCAACAGTAACAACATGTGCAGCAATCGAAATGCATACCATAAGTACTGCATATTTTTCAAAAACATTTTATAAAGTGCATTTAAGTATTCCGCTTGGATAGTCTTTAGATGGTGTGAAACTAAATTTTGCATCCCGAAAAGATCTCAATAGCACTTAGAAACTAATTTCACTATTTTCTTCCTATGAATATAAACGATTTCTGCCGAATAAAATAATTGTGTACAATAAAAGTAAGAATCTACTTCTTGTCTCATAAATGGGATTCAGAAGTTATTTTACTGTAACTGCATTGACTAGCATATGTAAATTATCATAAAGCCGATCTATAATGGAAAACTAACAATTACTGCCTAAGTGATTGTGAAAAGTATTCAATACTGTATACACAAATGGTTTAATATTTATATGACTTCTGCGATCACCTAAAAATAACAACCAAACTTAATGTTTGCTAAACAAGATCTGCATAGGTACTCTATCAAATGCCTACTCGAGACCTATTAATGTCATGTGGAGATCTTCCTTATTATTGTTACCCAAAACCATTTTCTATATTTTTAAGGACGTGAATTAACGATTGATTCCTCTGTAATTAGAGCAATTATGTATACATCTTTTATTTTTATAAAATGGTAAGCGATAGTTTTGTCTCCATGAATTTGGCATCGCACCTCCGTTTAATATTCTAGTTAGTAAATTTGTTAATACTCAATTTCACCTAGATATTTTATGTTCTAATCGAATTGACAATAATAATAGTCTACCTCTAAACATGGTCTGGATGCCTTTTAATATTATTGACCAAGATGGTCTAGATGCCTTTTAATATCATTGCCCAGACTGTGATACCATGCAGTCCAAAGTTTACTTTGTTCATAAGCTAGTCCGAGCGGATCAGGAACAATAGCGGAGACAGTATTCACCCATATTTTACATCCGAATGTACATACAAATACTATCATCAAGCATTCCACAATGCAAATAGTTGTATGTTATTTCGCCTGTTACCTACTTAATAATGTTGAAATATTGTTAATATTGTTGGTGGTGTACGTTGTTGTTTAAGACTAAACATTATAAGCTTTATAGCAGTATATTTGTTGAATTTGGGACATTTTGTTAGGACGTGAAAAGTTCATTAAGTTTTTTAAAAAAATATCAGAAAACCATTTTAATTTTAAATTAGCAGCCCCGACTTGAAATTTAAATTTTAGTAGGCTTATTTCGTTGACTGGGCCTCACAAGAATAACTATAAATTACAAACAAAAATGTTTATCAATCAAAGTTTTTATTTACGTAAAATATTGTATTGAAAATAATATCTATATTCTACTCGTCTGATAACCAATTGATAATTTTGAAACATTTTTAGATATTATGCTAGGACTTAAAAATGGTTTATTTTACTTTTAATGTATTATGAAGCCCTAATTCATAAGGAGAATTATTGAGAAAAATGACATGTTTCGTTTTTACGGTACTGCTGGTATAGAAAGAATCGATCTCATTTTGACAGGCAATCAAATTCTTAGAAAAAATTGGAAAATCAAAAAATCTCATCCTCCGTAAATGTGGATTAGATATGATGGATCAGTAAACGATGGAATAAAACACCCTAGGAACATGTTACATATAAACGATGTCGGACTTGTATATAATAACTCTGGCCTTTTGACTCCTCTATTCCATCGTTCTAATTCTAAAATAGTTTTGGTTTACAACACCGAACAAAACTCTGATTGTAATTATGAAGAAACATAATTACTGTTGATTTTCACAACATCACCTTATTATTAAATGTCGAGTATTTCAACAGGCCCACATGTGAGCCCAGATCATCACTATAAATCGATACCTCTAACCAAATACATTATAGGTGGCCTACGTGAGCCTTATTCACCACTTATATTTTATCTCAACTTTTATCTCTCCCTCTTTCTTTACCTGCTAACTGTTATCAAGAATTAAGATTGTGTTTAATTAATCAGACATCATGTATAATAACAGTATTCCTCATACCTTCAAGACTACTTTTATCAATTTGAAATTTATTCACTTTAAGTTTCAATTAGCATGAATGTCAATGATTAATTTGTAAGGATATTACTCCATGAATGACGTGTGTCTTCGATAACGGTATGACGCGCTTCGGCTAGTTTCTCTTTCCGTCTACTCTTTACCTACCTATTTTACTTCATTCGTCATTAGACATTGGTTTTTAGTCATCTTTTTTCCCCAGTTTAAGTTCCAATCAAACGCCAACTTGCCCATAGTTTACCTAAGTCAATAAAACGTCAATAATGGTCTTTTTTTGAGCTGTTTTTTCAACCAGTCGACTAGGGGTACACAAAATTCTGATTTATTACGTAAATAGAATTTACTTATACTGCTTCTACAAATTTCAACAAACAACATACATTCTTATCGTGGTTGACTAGTTTACAAGATGGCCTGAAGCCATTCCGATTAAAAATTTGTCTGCTAAGACAGTTTCAGAGGTATTTGTAATTTACGATAATGCAACAAATTTGGCGTGCACGAGTCAATAACAGAGTTGTGTAATTTGAGTATAGGATATTGACGCAATCACAATCAATTCTAGGTACACATCCTATACGAACGACATACTATAATCGCAGTCAAATGGCTAGATGTAATATCGTGCATTGGTATGAAGAATGATATCTAATCTAATCGATCAAGGAAGAATTAGGTTACTCTTCGCCAGAGACGTTAGGATTTCCACGAACTTCGAGATAACATTGAACTAATGGCTATATAGGAATGTAATTGGATGGGTCATATTTACAAACTATTTTGATAAAAGATTGGACATTTGCTACCTTTTACATCAAATATGCAATTAAAAAAAATACAAGAGAAATAAGATTGCAAATAGTTTAAAATAAATTCATGCCACTTTTATGTTGGGGTTCAGCGTTGATAAGAATACGTTACCCTCTATCTAATATCAAATATTTAATATATTTTTCCTATAGTAATACCACTTTCTAATTTACTTTATTGTTATATATTTGAAGTAAAGGTTAGTTTATTAGGTTCCAATAAAAGTATTAGGATTATTTTTCTCATATAATAATCCATTTTCTTTTATAAACCACATATTCCAATAAATTTTTGAACAGGATGGAAACTGTTAAGGATTCTTTTTTCTGGGTGCAAAAGAATATATGTACCAATATACATATTATACTCGTATATGTGTTAATATGTGTATACTTTTTATAAAGGATAAAATATTTATTAGGTATTTCTTTGGAAACTTGTATAGTATTTTTTTTTGCCATTTTATATACGGGGTTAGGGTTAACCATTAAATTTTTATAAAATGAAATCGTTTGAAAATATGCATAGTCAGATGTTTTATGCTAGTATTATGTAATAGATTTACATCTTTTATAATACAAAAATCATACATTTATTATAATGTTTATTCCTTTCAGAAATTGTTTAATTTTTAATAGAAACGACGATTCAGTTTTTACAATCCATTGTAATAACACCACTCGTATATAGGCAAAATAGTCACAAATTTTACTGAATCTCAATAAATGTTTTTATGATTCTCAAGACTAATAAAATATACTATTTAACAATTAACTGACTTCATATGCATTTTGAGTGTCAATACAATGCACACAAATGTTCTAATAACTACTAATTGATTTATCGATAGATTACCATCCAATGGCATCAATGTAACTTTTTACGTGCCTCGAATATAGTTGTTCTTAATTCTGTACTTCAATGTTACATCGGATAACCATTTTACCATATCATCTCGGTTGTGTGCCTTTTCTGCATATAATCCTTTTTTACAGGCCAAAATTCAGAACCGTAAGTCATTGTTGGTCGAACAACAGTTTCATGTAGGTTAGTCACATAATCACTTCCGACATATCAGATGATAATAAATGAATACAAGGACAAATATAGTCTACGTGCACAAGTTGACTTAAAAATTAAATTTAACGTTCTCATTGAGGTATAAGTCTTCGTCATAACATTGAAAACTAAATTACAGTATAAAATATTGAATTTTTTACAGTCAAGATGGGATAGGCTAATGGTGTCCAGAAAATGTGAATTCATACTCATATATCTGGATTCGAAACTAGTAGCTAGTAGATATACATAAAACATATATTACATAATTTATGTCGGTATATATAAATATTATGTAATTAGTTATATGTGACTATATCTATATGTATATTCTATCTACATTCTAAGTGTATTTTCAAATGGATGAAGTATTGTACCAAGAATTTAAAAGTTCCAAAACATATTTGGAAATTTTACGTAAAATAAAAATTCTTTTGGAAAGGAATGTTATAATCAAAATATAAAATGTATGAATATGAGACGATAAAATGCTTTAGTTTATATATAATTAAATTTTCTAATCAATAAAAAAGGTAAAGAGTTTGTAAATGGAATTTGACAATGCATGATGTTAATTTGCCGTTCCCAATACATGAACCTTCAAATGTCAACTTAAAAACTACACTAGTTTCTGATATATTATAGCAGGGGTGACCAAGCTCCTTGATAGTCCGAGCCATTTATCAAAATTTGACATTTTTCGCGAGCAGTAAAATATGTATTTAAAAAGTAATCAAAAAAGGTCGGTCAATTACTTACTTCGTTCGCGCAGTTTTCGATGAGTCATATCATTCGTAATTTGGACGGAAATGAAATTTGTTACAACGTTGCACTTTGTCTTTCATATTTGTTGTCAGTAATTTAAAAGACATTTTGAAAACTTACGGAACGATAATAATAATCTCGCGAGCCGCAGTTTGGCTCACCCTGTATTATAGTGTCAAACATGTGTAGTTCACGCTTCACGGTCGCGGTGGCATTTACCTGGTAAAGTGCTAGACTGTTGCGGCGTAGACTGGAGTTTAAACTCTGTTGATAACAAATTTTACTAAGTAAATTTATCGCTTTGTGACTTAACTTAGGTTCACAAAACACTAATAACAAATAATAAAACTTATAACGTGTGACTATATGGGCCAGAATGAGGAGAAAAAAAAACTTTAAAACTGAATACACGACGCCATAAAATTGTTTATATAATGTGGAAGTGTTAACGTTAGTACCATGAGAATGTAAATAAAGCTTGAGCAATCTCTTTATTGTATCGCATACAACATGGGTTGGTATTCGATTATTGGTATACAAGGAGTAGAAGGAACAATAGTGGTTAAACCAAATAGATCATATAACTATTAGGAACAGATGGAGAAATTATGTTGGACGCTGGTGGTAGAATAAATTGCTACATGTGCAAATTTTAGTGAATTTCGAGATGGCGAACCATTTAATATATGCCAGAGATCAACGAAACTGAAACGCGAGCGCATTGAGTTTTGGTTTCATTAGTTGTGAAATTAAGTAATGGATAACTGGCACCTTTTCCCGACGCCACGGGAATATCTCAATTAACCAAATTGATTTGCATCTGCACCCACATAAAATTCAATTTACATATGAAGAAACAGAAAACTATAAACGACGGAGTGATTAGAGTGCATAAGTTTTACAAATCAGTAGAGATTATATAAATTGTTAACAAAAAATCATCACGACGAACTAGGCACATTTTGCCATGACTGCTTTATTAATAAACACAAATAGTCGCTATTGGGGTAGTGAAATTTCTTTAATTGTTACACCAATACTTTGCACCCTCGAAAAGTGATTGCAAAGTGCGCCATTTGGGGCTGCGGAAGTATTAGATCATATTTCTTTAACAATGCCAGAAGCAGCAATGCCATAACAGTTATTGGTGAACGTTATCGTCATAATTGGATTTATAGATATGCGAATTTAACAGGATAGTGCCACATCACACACAGCATAAGATACGATGTAAATTTTGTGAAGTAATTTTCCCTGTCAAATAATGTCAAAAATTGATGAGATCGACCTGACTTACACGATCTGCGAAATTGTTATATGAAGATGTCGCACTTGTGCCGCAACTAAATGTGGTCATTTGACCGACATCGAATTTCATTCATAATGTTATCGATCAATAAAAACGAAATTATCAAATTGTATTTTATTTAATAGTTAATTAAACAAAAAAAAAACATCGATATTGAACATTTTATTTGTTCCAGTTGAAACAAAGTTATTCTATTTGTGTGCACGAAATGATGAATTTTAGAACTAGATATTCGAAAGGAACAGGTTTTGCAAAAACATGTCTGATAACTTCATGCAAATTGACAAAAGTTTTGATATGAGCTCAGATCACAACCTCCGTATGGACATCAACAAAGGGATTAAAAACACTCGTATTGTCCAAATTCCGTCGATTAGATTATCAAATTGGCGATGAGAGAGAAACAACCAGCAAAAGGTTACAAAATTTGCATATAACCTTTGCTTAATCTTAACATCATCGGCTTAATGATGGTCCACATAATATGTCTACTGATACAGTATATATACAAGAAAATATAAATATCAAACCAACAAAAAAAGAATTAAAAGATACATCAACACAAAAAAAAGATACAGGTTTCGACTTAATAACTGGAGAAATATTAAAACAAATATCAAAAAAAAAAAATCTAATACAAAATCATCAATTTGAAATTCGTGAAAAACATTCAACTCTAGACCAGGTACATAGAACCACTAACATCAACGAAAAGACTGTAGAGGAGAAAAATATGTGTTGTGTGGCCTTCTTAGACATAGCGCAGGAACTTGACAAGGTTTGGCTTGAGGGATTGACCAATAAGTTTTAAAACATGCCGCCAAGGTAATATACAGAAATTCTGGAACCTTGTATAACGGAAAGATACTTCTGAATAAGGGAATAATGCAAAAACAGGTCTACTTAGAATTAAAAGAAATGAAAGTGGGATACAATTTTATATCTTTTATACACTAGTGCCCTTCCGATACCAGAAAACAATACAATTGCTAAAAATATACTGGTTACTGGGTAAAAGCTCACAACTATCAAGACACATTGAAATATTATTATATCAACAAATTTTAAAGCGTATGAAATTCAACTTTGAGGCTGTACCAAGCCAAGCAACATTCTAGTAATTCAACGATTCTAGAATAAAGTGCTAAGAAACATCGTAAACGCGTCTTGGTACATCAAAAATGATTTACTTCATAATGATTTAAAAGTGGAAAATGTGGCTAATGAAATAGTAAGGTATGCGAGATATCATTAACAACGATTACGTCAACATGTGAATGTAGATTATCAGTCATTCTAGATTGCAATAATCATTTAGTATAAAGTTGATACTTAATTTTAAATTAAAAAAAAATAAGACATTCGATAGTATTAATCATGGTATGATTTGGACAATTCTAGAAAGTTATGGAATAATTCAAAACTGATGAATATGATTCTCGGTTTATATCTTGTTTCACAATGAAGAGTTTCGCATCGCAGAAGGCTTGATGATATTTTTGATGAATATTTGGGAGCGAAATAGGTATGCATACTGTCACCACTCATCTTATACTGTATGATCAAGGTAAATACTCAACTGTATGCCATCAGATGGGATCTGACCGTTCGCATTGGACGTCTCCACTTTACTGACGACATTTGTTTACTATCACAAACTAAGTCAGACATGTGGGTGACATGTGGAACGCCTTGTGAAGCACAGTTTACAAGTCGAGTTAATCGTAGAAGGCTTGCTGATAGTTTTGATGAACATTTCGGAGCAAAATAGGTATGCATACTGTCGCCACTATTGTCCCCACTAATCATGTACTGAGTTATGATAAAGGTAAATAATCAAATGCATATCCATCAGATGAGGTCTAACCGTTCGCATTGAAGTTTTCCAGTTTGCTGACGATATTTGTTTACTATCACAAACTAAGTCAGACATATCACTAATCTAATTGAATAAATACTTGCATAGTCGCATGTTTAAATGCAATGAAAATTTAAATTACATTTCATTGATTACAATGTAAATAATTAATCATTTAATTAATTCAGTATGTCAGTTATAATCGCATGATTCTTTTGAAAACTTAATTTAATTCATACTTTAACATAATTATTTATTTTAGTAAAATACACATTTCTAGTTGTAAACAGAAATGAATGAATGTAATTTTAAAATAGTACTTGCTTGTAACAATAATAATTTATTTTCTTAAGTTAAAGGCAAATATTTATTTAAAACTTAATTTTAATGAAAATTAAAGTGACTGATTGTTATTTCAAATGCAGTTAGTTGAATTTAGTTTTCAATGCACAAAATTTAACTTCAAATGCATCGTCAAATTAGAAAATAAACAAAAGATTAAACAATGTTTCATTTATTGAAAATAAATTTCAAAATAATTAAAACTGAATTATGAAATAGTCATAGTTCAAAATGTGATTTAAATTAACTACTCATTCAAACTTTTGGGATTTACACGCTTTTTGAAACTAGGCATAAGTTCCATAAAGTTATGATTAATGGAAAAAATAACGATCCGTTAAAACCAAATTATTTAAAATTTAATGTTTGTAGAGAAATTTGTTTATAAGTGCAATAGCAATAAATTGATATAACATTTGCTTTAAATAACTCGAATTTTCAGAAAACAAAAGGGTTGCAGACTTTTTTTCCGTTATCCTTCCATCGAATTTCGCTCAGCCCAAGAACGTCGAGTGTATACATCTTCGACTTTTAGAGTCATATTCCCGGTCATATTGAGATCATTTTTTAACGTTTCACGTGTAATTGAAAAGTTTTGGCAATGCGAGTTACAGGTTCACAGCTATCTTGTAAAATTGATGTTAGTTCCTTTCTTTAATACTCCCTTACTTTAATATTACTCGTATACTATAACGTTGTTACAAAATACATTTCAGAAAATATTTAAAAAGTATTTGTAGGGTATAAGTGAATTGCGCTTGCAAGGGACTCATAAATGGGATTCAGAAGGGGATACTCCACCAGTCACGCAATATAATATCCATGCTAGATATAATCACATCAGCAATTTACGAATTAACAATAACGGCTGCTCTAGACTGCGAGAACACTATCAACACTGTTTGGACCAGAAGATTAATATTCAAATTAAATTATACTCACGCTTTTAATGATCATTTAGTAAAAGTGATCGATAATTTTCTAAGGTGTAGATCCTTTAGAGTTCGAATTGATGATCACATGTCTAATCTTCAAGCTATCTCTGTTGGCGTTGCACAGGGTTCCGTATCCGCTGGCATCCTTTTCGACCTTTATATTGCTGACCTGC
Organism: Penthetria funebris; assembly: GCA_027564355.1. Lineage (NCBI taxonomy): Eukaryota > Metazoa > Arthropoda > Insecta > Diptera > Pleciidae > Penthetria > Penthetria funebris. The sequence goes on from JANSTX010055254.1 coordinate 19,021, forward strand.
CATCTTCCTCACTCGATAATAATGTATCTATACTCCATCCCATTACCAAACTTAAATTCGATATACTTTAAATTGTCTCACATAATAACCTATCGATGGTAACTGCAACTATGAATTTACACTTAGAAACTATAAGTGATTGAATGAATCTATGGAAAATGAAACTGAACCTGAACAAATGTGAAGCAATAGTATTTAGAGTCACCGGTCGACTAATCCGACCGTACGTAACAACCATGGCTAGAGACTTACACGAGTTTTCATTAATGACCAAAGGCTACAACATAACATATTTTAGTATTCGATTAACAAATACATTGAGATTTAAATCACATCTTGACAACATTATAACAAAGACACTCCGCTTGTTACATTCAATTTGGCCGATCTTACATTCTAGTAAATTTAACAAAAAAAAATCAAGATACTTTGTTACAAACAATTTCATATGACCTCTAATGACATCAAACGCATTTTTCTCTTGCTCTTCAATATCATCACACCAAATGGAAAAAATTAGAATCGTTGAACGTAAAATTCTTCGACTAATCACCTAGAAGGCATAGCGGTGAATACAGACATATGGGTAATCGCCGAATTTATCGGGCTGCCGGTATCGAAAGAATTGACCGAATTTTGGTTAAACAGGCTTTAAAATTTATAGACAAAATTAGGATCTCTGAAAATCTTATGCTCCGAACATGCAATAGGCTGACTAAATTTTATGAATAGAATGAAACACCCAATGAACCTGTGTTATTTGAATGAAGTTGGATTACTGTATAATAATTCTGATCTCCTAACTATATACCATCAACGCTCTGACACTGCCAAGACATTGGTTTATAATATTGAACAAAATCCTAATTGCATTTACGATGAACTATAATTATGATACAATCTCAACAACAAATTAATTTATTTCAATTTACATAGACACCACAAATCAAAGATTTAACTCTGTATTGACTACTCCCTCAACGTCACTACTTATTCATTGATCTCTCAGTCGAGTCTTCGATATCGAAGTGACGCGTTTGTGCTAAGTTCATCCTTTTTCTTTCTAATCTATTCCCTATTTTACTCCACATAGTCACTGGTTTTAGTAATCCTTTTATTCCCAGTTTGCACATGTCATTAAACCTTCAAAAGCTATCAGGTCAGTATTTGTACAAAAATCATCTGAGTTCGATGCGCTGTAAATGTAAAATTGTTATTTTCCACAAATCATGTATTATTATCATGTAATGAAGAATTTTTGAATTTGAATTAAGTAAATTAATACTGGATAAATTTTTGTTTCTAAAAAGTTATACATTTGTGGTGACACAATATAATAAGACATTGTCTTAAATTAGTTGAACGTTTTATCAGTTTATTATATATTTTAAATTTGAATTTAACATACCTTATTTATATTAAAGTCAATTCAATAACTTTGCATTTATATAAAACGTCAATAATGAATCCATTTTCATATGTGCCCCAATTTACATAATCGCTTGTGATGAGTTTAAAACAAATTTCAATATTGCATTAATTCAGCTACACAAAATATTGTTGGCGTTACACTTTAATAACGTAATAATTAACAAGAGTTTCAAAAATATTGATCCATGTTTTGTTTTATTTAAGCACTTAATAAAGTGCGCAAAAACACGAATTATACATACGAATAACTGTTAAAATAATTTAATGTGTTAATAAAAACATTCATCCTACATTTAGTAATATTATTTTTATTATTATTTTTACATGCAAGGATTCAGAATTTATTCACCATTTATTTAAATGCCTGAAACAAAGAAAAGAATATTAGTACCAGCGTTGATGATGACTTAGATGCTAATACCCCAATGTGCTAAGTTAGATAAAGTTCTTAGTTTAAAAGATTCGAGCAAGCGCAAAGCACACCATCGTAGGGTCTAAGAAGAAAAGTTTAAAATCTTAAAAAAGCAACCTTCAATATATCAAAAAGTTGTTACGGATTAAGAACAAAATCGATGTGGATCTAACATTGGTATCTGGAATATAAAAATGGTTCCAAGAGAATTAGTTAGCAGAATTTAAAGTCGATGTGTTTTTATGTGTTAATGCACACGAAAGCACTGTAACGTAAGGATTTCAGGACAAAAATGATCTATTTGATAATATATCTTTTAAGTCAATCGAAAAGACTTTACACACACACGAAACTGATCTGTTTCTTAATAGAACATTATCATGAACGAAACCAGAATACTGAATGCAAGATGATGTTATCCTATGGTGTGGATCGATCTACAAATTTTATGTTCTCAATCTATATACGCATGTATTGAATACCCTAGATGTAGTAATCGCTCATTTACATAAATTGACAAATACAATGTATGTTATATTACTTGGACTATCGTCTTAAGAGAACAATGTTGATAACTAATCGTATCTAAGATTATATGATCAGAAACTGGTATAAGCATTACTTATTCACTATTAAATACATTTTTGCTATTAATAAAACAACAACGCATAATTAGAAACATACCAAATACGATACCAAACACTTGCTAGCAATACTGCATTCGATACATCTGTTTTAGGACCAACCATCAAATTGTAAAGAATCTTGCCAAATTTCTGAAAACTATAAAGGGTTTTACCAGAGGGTAACGTCTATTTTCTTCGTCCAAAGCTATGAACATTGACTTTGTACCTCGTCCGTCACGTTTGGAGTCGCCAGGTTCAATATCTTGTCTGTAGATGTATCTCATGCAATGTGTGTTAGCAGAGCGAAATGCAAGCATACTGAGCTGCATAGGTCGCTGAAGTTGGATATTATTTATTAATTGGGCGCCCAACGGCACTCTTTTTTACCTTTGTAGTCTTGGCGTGTTAGTATCAAACTATGTTCCTGGTGGCTACCACGTGGACGTACTGCAAGTACTTGAAATGAGTAATGTTAGGAAAATAAGGAGAAGTGTATGGTTAAATATAATGATCAATTATACAGAAGCTTTTAGTTACTGCTTGATAAAAATATCGTAATTAGTGCTTGCAAATGATGTGAATGCTGTTGAATGCATGCATCCACTTATACGAAAACACAATGAATCAACAAAAAGTTTACACGTACTCGCTCGAACATATATGGCATCGCATGGTCGATATTTTAAATTATATTACAGTTCATTATTTACTCGTATTTCACTCACAGATAAATAGTAGATGTGATTCTCTTATTTAATAACCGAATGGAATTCTTGTTGAAAAATATTAAATTAAAATTATTTCGGTGGCAGAACACAAACCGTGATTAATTTTCAATCAAATTTTCACGAAATAATTCAATTATGGAAATTTCACACGCATAAAACTTTTCCGGAAGTGCTTATATACATTCAAATATATATAGATACAGTATATGAACCATGAGTACATATTTCATATTTTTTGGGGTAGATGTTCATACCATAAGTATACGTTTATGTGACTACACACGAATATAGTGGATTAAGTTACATTCTAATTTAATTGTATCAAAACAGACAGTTGACGCATTGGCGATTCTTAAGACTAATAAATCTTAAAAGGAAGTACCTATAAAATAAATGAACAGAAAATATATATTGATATATACATACATACATTTCATGGAAATATGAAGTTATATCCTATATGCTTACCTCTGGCACGGATGATGACAACAAGGTATTTTAACCTTAACGAATGAGTATGAATGTGAGTCTCAGGAATTCGTTCACTGCTGCGACAGACGAAAGGACGGACGGACGGACGGACGGACGGACAGACGGACGGACGGATGTAAGGATGGACGGACGGATGAACGGACGGACGGGCGAATGGACGGACGGATGGACGGACGGAAGGACGGATGGACGGACGGAAGGACGGACGGGACGGGCGGACGGACGGACGGACGGATGGACGGACGGACGGACGGACGGACGGACGGATGGACGGACGGATGGACGGACGGATGGATGAACGGATGGATGGATGGACGGACGGACGGATGGCCAGTTTGTTGATCTCAAGATGCAGGAAATGGAAAAATAGACGTAAGTGCATTCACTACATTTTGAATACGTCCTATATTCCAGTTGCTCAGAACACACTTGACCAAATACCAAGCCGAATCATTGATTGTGCTCCAAGTTTAGATGTCACGTTACAACATCACTCGAAATGTTGAAGGTGTAAATAAAATGTTATTATTAGTTATATGTGATTGTATTATGACATTCAAACCTTGTAGAAAGAGGGGTTGATAATTAAGTTACCGAAAAAAGGTAATTTGAGTGTACTTAATTGGATAAATGATCAGATATCACCATAATACAAAAAAATCATGTACTTAAACATATAGATATGTGTATTTAAAAACGATATGTTATATCGATTTGCAAAATACCCCAATTTGAATTAGCAGTAAATATAAAATCTATAATCCTAAAAAAAAAACATAAAGGGAATACGCAAACTTGTCAAAACTAAAAGCATAAATGTGTATTTATTAAGAGGAAAATTTGTTGAGTTTATCCTACGAAAGGAAAAAAGCAGGAAAAAATAAGAACGTTATTGTCATTTTCAAACTTTTCTTATGTTAATTTCTCGTCTCTTTTTCTTTAAATATTAAACGAGTACTTGGTAGAAAGGTCATTTTAAGTTTATAATATCCTAGGAGGATTACATTTTTTAAAGATAAGTGTACCAAACGAGCAACAAACACTAGAAATGTTCCTTGTATTATTTATGCCTGGATCTCAATCTTTACGACAAAAAAAAAACACCACTCAGAGTGTCTCATTTGAAATTAAAATAAACTCGTATATAGTGTTTTTATAAAACTGCATTCCCATATATTTCTGGTCATTCATCTTTTTAAAAGGGGTTGTAGAAAATGTTTCATGTTTGAAGGTCATGTAAATTTAGAAACAAAAATTCTTCTATGTCCTCTGCAACCTCTGTAGATGACATTAGGGATGAGTAATGAATATATGTTTTTTTGTTGGGTTTTCAATTTTTAATTGTCTAATCTTTTTACACTAAATATTTTTTAGGCATTCTTTCCTCTCTCTGTGATCAACTTTTATGGCTATTGAAATTTCTATGCGGGTTCCGATGAAGAGCAAGTCAAGCGACAATTTTGCCAACTGAGTTGCAATGTGCAAACAAGTGGCAACTTCTGCACTGCTGTAACTACAAAAATGATGGATTTCCGCTGATTTTTATCGATCAGGGCATTAATGTGAATCAACAAGTGTAAAAATAAAAGGTGTTAAACACACAAACAATTTGATTCTAAGCGTTGGAAATTTCAACAGAATTCGGCACCATCGTTTAATACTTATTTGACATAACAAGAAACTGAACACATATTGAATTCAATTGTAAGCCGAGAATGTCAACGAATTTCTTCATAAACGCTGCGTTACATTCACTGGAAGACTTGATGAAATTAGAAAATTAGAAATTAGAAAAAGTGATCATTGTTAGATGTTTCTATTCACTGAGTCCAATAAAGTCATTATAACACTATGAATGTTAATTTTAAAACACGAAAGACCATTTATCAATAATACATTTTACATCACTTTAACCTACTTAGTCATAAATGAGGTATAACTTGCTTCATATGTGCCATATAAAAAATCATTTCAAATATGTATACACTTTACTAGGTTGATTTAATAATCCAATCACAATTTGGTTATAAATTTTAGATTAAAATTATTTCAGGTTCAAAGCAAACCGTAATTAATTTTCAATGAAATGTTCACTAAATAATTCAAGTACACAAATCTTACACGCAGATAATTTGTAACTCGGGCAGAAAATACATAATTATGAATCATATATTAAGTAAAAAAAAAATCAATTTCGTTTTGTTTGGGGTATATTTTTGGGGTAGCAATATGAGATTATAAAATCCAGAGTAGTTAAGTTCTCAGCTAACCGTTAGGGAACAAAACATGCCAAAGAAGAATAAACCTGAAATACACACAATTAAAAATATATATGTAAAAACAATAAAGTAGGAAATATCATTTCCAATCTTTAAATAGATTCACATAATATACGGCCCGAACCCAAAATAATCCACTAATTATATTCATTCGAAATAATACATTTAATAAGCAAGAATGCCAAATTTCTTTGCATAAATTTTTTGCACATTGAAATTATTAGTGTGATGCTGGATACTGTCATCAGCATTTGAAATTATGTGATTCAATTTCTCAAATCATGATAAATACCATACGATACTTTGTTAAACAGCCTATACCAAACTTCTACACCGTATTGACGATCATATCATCAGTTATAGATATTGGTTTGTAATTGAATGGATCAGAGATTTACAACTTTTTTTGGAGATACGTTCGACACTTGGCAACCTGAAAACCATCTTACTTGGTTAATTGTTAACAGGTGTCAAAATTTAATTATAGTAAAAAATGGCAACTGATAATGTAAGAAAAAAGTTGTAAGTTGCAAGTATGAGTACTTCATATTACTTAATTGTTAGTTGTAAAAGCGAATAGTTTATGCACATTTGAATATTTTTTAAAATACAGTGTTAGTCATTGAAAGAAATGCAACTAATAAAACTATTATCAGAATACATTCCCTTAACAAAAAACATCCCCTTAACAAAAAACAAACAAAAAAAAAAGGCAAAGAAGATCCTTGTCATAAATTACATTGTATGTAATTATTTGGTAATGAAATCAAAAAATAATTGAATCTCGAGGTTTGTTTCTTACTTTAAATTGACAAATTAAAATGTGAATAAAATTTCTGTTTTACAGGAAAAATATGTCATTATTTGTATATTATTCCATATATTTTGAAGTTATATTTTGCAATAATTAAATTTTAATTCTATGTGGAAAAATTGAATAGATGATCATTAAATTAATTAAAATGTTATTTTCTGTAAAAATAATTGCATGCATTTCCGAGGGCGAATTCATAATGCGGCAAAAAATAAAAACAACAAATTACTGTCAGCAATTTTGTATACCTCATTTTGATACCAGACTCTAAAATATCATTAAGCTAATTATGGATTTAGGTTAAGCAATATCTACCGCTCTTAATACTTCGCATTTTCCTATAGTCATTTCTAAATCGTAAGTGAAATGAGTTCATTGCCAATTATTTCAAACTGATTCTATCACATAGTACAAAGTCAATCAAAGATGACTTACTACTTATTTTGCACGCCATTAGATATTCCTCTTTTCTTGTAATGTATGTGTTTACTATTGGATTTGTCTAGTGAACATGTCCAATTAGATCACCCGAGTTCGGTTTCATTTAATGGAAGATTCTGTAATACCGATTTCAGACCTACCCAATCATTTATATTGAATTAGTTGTTATGTTAAGAAATTAACACTGTTTAAAATTTAAAAGTAAAACTAAGTTCAAATATTAAATAATGACTTAAGGATAATTTCTTATTCAAAAATGTTTTTCGTAATGTAAATGTTT
>JANSTX010055255.1:0-10325 GCA_027564355.1 Penthetria funebris
ATTTAAATTATTCAAAAGAATATATAAATGTATTTATATTGCAACTTATTTAATTGCAATTAATCACATTTGGAAGTATTCTTTGAAATCGTATATGTTTAATAAATCATTTTTTACCATCATATTATTTTATCGTTTTAATTATTGTACATATTCTACTTACAAGTACTTTATGGTAATTGTTGGAAAAAATAAGCGTTTCACAATAATAATTCGATATTCAAATGAGTGGTATTATTGTGTAAAACATATTTTTTATATCTTTTCGATAAAATTAAATAAAAAACAATGAATTTACGGAAGTTAAGTAGAAGATGGGCAATCTTCTTTATTTTGTCCGGTAACATCCAAACCAGTCGTCCACCATATGGTGGTTTTAATCATTTTATTTCTGCATTTTTATACGTACTTCACGTATATCAAGTTAACAAACAGAACATTTACTAATTAGAAATTAGAATACAGATGAAGTTGATTGAAATGATGAACTAAACTAAGAATTGTTATCTTTTATATAAGTGGTCAACTTTTGAATACTTAATTGAGCGTTCAACACTATACATTCATCACCAATTAAACAAAAATGCATAGTTTTATTTAAGGTTCATGCACAAATCTATATAAGTTCTATGTCTATTATAATAAAATAATATATGTAACTAACTTAATTTTAAATTCGTAATAATCGGGATCAACAACTCGTAAATATTTTTTAGCAACACGTCTTGCACATTGATCTTCATCTAGTCTAATCTTATAATACTTTTTAAGAACTTTAGCATCTCATCTTTAGTTTCATGCTACATAAGTTGCACAAGCATAAATTCTATTTTAGTTATATGATCGAAATTGTTGATATTTAATTTTTGTTGCGTTGATGCATCTGTTTGTATGTTACGATATAGTTTTGTAATATTCAGCACTTTTTCGTTTTCAATTTAAGTCAAATCCTAAATTTTGTACAACAAAAATATATTTATTGTTTAATTATCAGCTACTTTTTTATCACCTCCTGTCCAGTGCCATCGATTGATCAATTAAAAAACCACTATACATTGGACTAACAAAGAATTTTTTGGTTGGTGCCCAAATATGTAATTTTATCCATGTTTGAGATAATAAAAACTTTCATGCAATTTCTCTGGTATCACATAAATGAAACACTCTTGGTTTGAATTTTCAAAAACAATTCAATGTTTGTTTACATTTTTTACAAATGTCAACAAAAGAAATGGCAAATGAATGCGCAAGTGTGTATGTCATATATAAATGTACATTTAATGTCAAAAAATAGTATATATAATGGCGAATGGAGTTCGTTTCATAATTTAAAAATTGGCCACTTTTTTCGCGGTCACATTAAAAATAATAAAAGTGGCCAACTTTTTAATAATGAAACGGACTCTATTCGCCATTAATTATACTATTTTCTGACAGTAATTGTACATTTATATATGACATACACACTTGCGCATTCATTTGTCATTTCTTTTGTTGACATTTGTTGAAAATGTAAACAAACATTGAATGTTTTTGAAAGTCCAAACCAAGAGTGTTTCATTTATGTGATTTTGCAGCCAGAGAAATTCCATGAAATTGTTTATTATCTCAAACAGAGATAAAATTACATATTTTAACACCAAAATATGTGAACGTTAAGCAACAACTGAAAAATTGTTAGTCCAATATATAGTCGTTTATTTAATTGACAAATGTAAATAAACAGTGATGATTTTGATATTGTAATGTTTAAATTAAAGTTTATATTCTTTTTATTATTTTCTTATAATTTTGATCGATATTAAATGTGGTATTAATTGATGGCAAATCGTAGTAGATGGGTGTGCCAAGAAAAGCATTTCTTTTCCAGTTATTATCCTAAAATCTATTAATTTTGTAACTCCTCAAAATATCTGAAAACAGCTGCCGGCTGTAGTTTTAACATCGTGTGTTTGAAGATATTTAGCACAAACCAGACTATCTGGATTAACCTAACTTTAGATATTTTCGACTTACAAGTTTATGTTTGGCGCCGCGACTTGCACGGAGAGGTTATTTAGTATTGCTGAATATTAAACTACTTTTGTAAAATCAAGATATTTAATTGATCAGCTCCCACTTGATACCATACACTTGATTAATTGCCTTCAATATTAGTAGTATGAATAGAAATTATGATAATTTTTTTTTTTTTCCTGCATACTTTCATTTATTTAAGTAACTGACCTACGTATATCCTGTTGAAATATATCACACGAAAACCAAATGTTTCACTGTGACAAATACCATAATTATCTGTAATATAAGCAAATCTCTGGATCACCTACATCTGTCCAAGTTAGTACACTTGTTTCATAATTTGGAAACTTCTATTAATTTAATCTTATCTCTATCAAGGCCGAAATTTATGTTGTGCAACATAAATTTCGGTCTTGATAGAGACAAGATTAAGATGATTGACTGTTCAATGATGACGTAATACAATACAATACAACTTTTCGCCCTGATCACATTGTTGAATATTACCAAACAAAGCTATTATTGTACAATATGTGAGTGGGTCCGTTGAATAGATCGAATGTCGTTGACTGATTGGTCTTAGTCACAGTTTCTAAAACAATGCGATTAAATATCTAAGACAGTATATTTATAAAATCATATTTATAAAATTCATTCTCTGTTAAGTCATCAAGGTGGAAACCACATAAGTATGAGCTGTCTTTGAAGTCTAAACTTACACTATGCGGATGTTGAGTATATATACGAGTGTAAGCATAGGCAATACCGTACATAACCATTTAATAGAAAAATATAATAGTAATAACGGATTTTAATTTTTTAATTTTCAGGTTTTATCCAGATTATATCAATGCAATAGTAGCAATACGGACATTTTGTGCCAATGTGAAGACCAGAATATATGAATTCAATAAAATTACCAAAATTTAAATCATTTGAATTGCATCAAATGATACAAAAGTAAAATATGTACATAAAAAGAATGAAATTCTACGCTTAGAATGGTTACACTAAGTTCTAAGTTCTTACATAATAATATAGAATATTAATTTAGATTTATACAATAGAGAATCTAATACTAGTGTATGGTTTTTGCCACCGGTGTTATTTTCACGTATAGATGCATCACATGCAAATCTATTTAAAAAGGATTATGTTGCAAAGGATACACTAAATGATACTAGTAAGTAAATTTACTTATCATATATTTTACTACTACAATTTAAACAATAATATAATATAATTTCTATATTCTGAATATTTAAAATTACAAATCCAAATCATGCAATTTATGAACAATTTAATTTAACAATTAAAATATCATGACATAATGGAAGCAAAATTTATATCAAGTGAACAGTTTATTGTGAGATGTGATGTGAAACACAATCAGCGAGAGTTTTAGTTTTTATCTTATGATTTTTTATCTTATGATTGAACTTCTATTGTATGGTGAATCAAAGCTTAATTTGATATATAAGTTGTGATAGTCACGGCGTGCAAATAGAGTATCGTTCTGACTTAACTTACGGACATATCATGCCTACATGAGATTTAACATATTGTTTATCGTTGTAAAAATTTCAGTAGATATTGTAGATGCTTCTGAACATCTGATTATTAGTACTGAAAGAGTGTAGTCAATATGAAAATGTTTGTTCAAAATTTATTTTTACACATAGTGGTATGCTGCTTCACCGAAATTATATTGTGTAGAGGCTTTAACTCAAATCTGTTGTTACATTGCACAAAATATCACGTAATGTATCACAGAGTCTAATACAACATAACGCATTCATAATACATAAAACGAATGGCTATAAATGTATTCTGTATAGCATCACTTCCTCATTGGTATTCTGAATACTTTATAAAACATTATGTCAAAGAATAGAAATCATAATAATTTACTTGTATTAAATAGAATTGTATCAGTTAAATTTCAATATTTTTGTTAAGTGAATCTAATGAACGAGCGCCGTTGTGAATAATTGTGAGTATGCTTTGTACATACTATATAATTTTTTAAAGATTATATCAACGAGAAAGTGATACGGTTCAGAATACATTTATAGCCATTGCGGATAGCATAAATTTGCAACTCAAAATATCTGATTTCAGTTTCATCTAACAGTCTTTCTAATTAAAACATCTAACAGTCACTCTAATTAAAAAAAAAATAATAGCTTGACTGACCCCATTAAATAGATCAACGTTAAATTGTCTTGCATATTTGTAATTCAGTCATAGTCGATTGCTTTTCAATCGTCACTAACATGATTCCTAATATTACATCTATATGCAATCCTAACCGGTAAAGCACCTCGTCATGTTGTCATAAAATCGTCTACATGAAATGTAATATCGTCTTGTTATATATTTTGTACATTTATACGACAAATCATATGTTCATTCCTCATTTTTTGTCGTACATTAATTAAAAAATCCTTCAGTTATTTCCATTTGAAAAATATCTTGTAATGCATTGAATGTTTCATTTCTATCGATTTCATTTAATTTCCATGAATTTTAATTTATTAATCCAATCTTTTACGATATTACTCGATATTCATATCCCTGAAAGTAAAAAAAAAAAAAAAATACAGAATATATTAAATCAGAAAATAACAAATAATAATTACTGATATTCTAGAATCCGTTAGTATCCATTAATACATTGTATTGTATCTAATAGTTGTTGATATGTAAATAATAGAATGTCGTCAATAAAGAGTCATTTTCTTGTCCTGAATAACGGGTTAATCTGAACAATTCATCCAATTTATTATATTTTTGATTTATCTGACGACATTCAAAGTAATCATGAAATATTTTTATCTCATTAGCATTTTCAAGTTTACGATTCAATTCATTTGATTCATTTTCGACACTACTGTCCAATGAACTAAATCTGCCTTATTTTTTAATGGTGAACTACTTGTTTCTTGGCCAACTTTCAAATTCAATCAGGATTTAATTCTAATAATTTAAGATTATTAACATCAATTTTTATTGATGGGTACAAATCAATTAGCAATGTAATAGCATTTGGTTGAAAATTAGTATCATCATCAAATAATAATATGTGTTTTCTGCAACAACATCTTTACGATCAACCGATATTGGTTATTCTATTAAACGAGTAGATATTACATGCACATTACTTGAGATAAACGTTTTCTGGATACTAAATTTAGCTTGTGTTTCTTTATTCTCCCTTACATCTTCAATCATTGATTTAACATCTTCTGTTGTTCGTTGATATCTAAAAAGCACAAAAATAAATGTTTATTGTAATTAGTTAACTATAGCTTTACAATTAAGCACTTGATATCGACGTCAAAAATAATATTAGAATCACAAATGTGCAAAATGTCTAAATAAGTAAAAATTCCAGAATATGAATGTGCAAAGTGTCGACAATGCAATGTCGCTATAATATCAATCTTGTCAATATATAATTTAAATGTCTCATGCAATTGGACTTAAGATTAATTTCAGTAGAATAAATAATAATTTACAAAGAAGACCCCGAATTGCACTAAGAAATTAATATTGAATGAGTAAGGTGAATTCGGATGCTAGTGGTAATTTATATACATCAAATATATGTGCTCAGTTTAGTTATAATAGTTCCGTAACAGCTGGAGATATTAATAGTTGCCAAGCAAGACATTTTGATATTACATCAAATACATTCTAGCTGGTGATTCAGTACTGACAGAATATTAGCCAAATGTGTGTACATAATAAAATGTAGTCGATGCCAGTGATTCAACAGTTAATTATCATACTTATGAACCTAACCTTTTTGTTGAAACATAAGGTACCCAACAAGACTTGTTTGCATTGTGCATAATATTTCTTTGTTTTTCATTTGTAGCCGCTTAATGTTAATGGAGTTCCATGTGCCGATATAAAAGCAATAAGCCAATAAATAATACATACACACTTTTGTCAAATACAATAATTTTCGTCAGGAAAAAATAAAATAAAATTTTAATCATGAAATATATCTTGGCATTGAATTCTTAGTGAATTAAGTTTCAAAACTAAAAATTTTAGATGTGATAACCCAAAAAATATACTATTACACTACAAAAAATTGTCCAATGTTAATGTTTCGTGAGACGCGATATTAATTTGGATGTAAATTCGATGCCACAACAGCAAAATCACAGCTGAACTTTCTTGAATTCGCATAATTTTGATACAATATGTGTGTTTTTGCTGAATTGGCACATATGCCTAAATAGTTACTGTGTTGTAAAATATAAAGTTACTTAAATAGTGCATAAATAACGTTAGTATAGTCAATCTAAGTGTGTTATAAGACTTCACAATACATATTTCAATCGAAAATTCGTTAAGTGAGAATGTTAATGTTGTGTTTCTTTACCTAGTGAAATTTGTGTAATATAAAAATTTACCTTTCGGACATTATTTACAAGTATGGATAAACATCATCTACATAAATATAAAACTGAATATTTTATTATTTTACTAAATTATATTGGCTACACAAACGTGTATAATGTTTATGCCGAATATGAAACTAGTAACGTATAATTAAACATCTGCACAGTGTAAGTTTAGACATCAAAGACAGCTCATAGTTAAATCATTGCCAACTAATTTCTTAACAGACAATGAATTTTATAAATATTGTCTTAGTTATGTAATCGCATTGTTTTAAAAACTGTGACTAAGAACAATCAAGCCTGGAACCGATACATGTTCGCTTTTGAATGCTCGGTCGATCTTTTAAACGAAATTAGTCATATATTGGTAATATTCAACAATGTGATGTTACACATCGGTGCGAAAATTTGTTACTATACTTATTTATGTGTTCCGATATTTCTTTATATTAGCCGAAAACATTGTTTTACTGAGTTGCTGATCAATAAAGCAAATTGGTTACTATTACAATCAATATGACTTTTTTTTTGTCAGAGAACAAATCTGCGTTAATTTCTAACATTATGGAACTTCAATTCGGGTGTCCGTAACCCATAACCGTCGTCCTAGTTAGTTTTTTAGTTTGTCAGTTCATTTGCCAACAATTACATTTTTACAACTATTTAAATTGATCGAATATTATATGATTTTAGTTTCAAAATATGTGCTTAACCGCCTACGCTTGCACTTACTATTTTAATTGAGTTAAGGTTGACCAGACGATCATAATTGTTTATATGATTTTCAATTGATTAACCACAATTTATAGTTATTTTGATTTACATCTGTTATAACATGCATATAAGACTTAGCAATTTGACAGCACAGTGTCACTAAATTAGAATTCACAAGCAATTCAAAATGCTAACACATTATTTTCTACACATTTATTATATAAATTTTAAATTTTCCTTACTATGTTTTAAGAATGCCAACAATTTATTTTCATTTGCTCCTAAATACGTCAACGAAACAGTCACCATTTTAGCATCTTTATTGTGAAACCAATTCATAGCTCAATTCATACATCGTTTTTGTCTGTATCGTTTTACCAGTTCGTAATTCAACTTCATATTGATTTGGTGTACAAATATCAGCTAATGGTATAATTTCATCACGATATATTGCTAATAGCGATTCTCAGGTACATACAAAACACCATTATTATCACCCATAACTGGAATACAAACAAAAATAAATCAATGTCTAAAGAAATTATGTTTTCTTTAACATTATGCTATTCAAATGGATTTGGAAATTAGGGTAATGCATGATCGACGACTTAACATTTGCGTTTCTGAACACAATTTTACACAATTATGAAAATTCCTGAGGTGCGTGATCAAAATTAAAATTTAGTCATAAGACACAAACCAACAAAATTTATAACAACAAACAATGTAAACAAAAATAGCAAAGAACTGTCCAAAAGAAAAGTGTGGTCATGCGTGAATAATTGGTGGGAATTTGCTTGCAATGACTGTGCATTTTTTTTTTGTTTGGTTATGTTTCTTCGTTTTACTATAATTATACGAGAATTATAATAACAGTTTTTAATAATTTAATTGCTCTTGTGAAATACAGTAGTGGTGAAATGTGAAAGTGCTAGTAATATATAATAATGTAGTGTTTAACAGCATAAAGAGAAGAATACATTCCACTTGAGAAATGGAATGATTGGATAAAAAGAATTTCTATTTCGATCAAGTACCGGATTTTTATAAAATATGTCTAATTTTGGATATTTTGATTGTTTAACATATTATAATGAAGTTATACGAACAGAAGTTGATATTGGTCAAATTGAAGGTGCATTTATGTAAGGATATGAAATAGTTACTGTGGACGAATTGATTTATATACTCTAAGTGGCACTATGTTATCGAAAGTTCCGGGAAAGTATAAAATGCCAGTATTAACTGATATTCAGCCTGAATTTAATGTTCACTTATTGATAAGAGTAAGTACTATATATTCATCAAAGTGTTATAAATAATAATACATATAAAGTGTACTTCTGAGTTCACATTGAACATGTTTATTTTGCTTATTATAGGCATATAGCTTAACTGATTAAATAAAGAAAAAATTTATAAAAAACGGAGAGCCTACAATGCAATATTTTAGAAGGTACAACTATTGATTTTGTTATGAAATGAATGGAATTATTTTAGTATCAACTAATTGGTGTACGAATGGAGTGACCGATTATCATCAAGGTTACTCAATCAATCTTAACCTGGATGTGGTGTCATCGGTGTAACTCGATCATAATATATGTCATGTCTGTTGTGTTATCTCTTCTTCGCAAAATAACGTATTTCATCATATGTATCCATTCTTCTAAATATCCCACATCTTGGAGAGTTACTACAATTAGGAATACTGTAATAGTTTTCTTACAGATTTTTCTTCAAGATAAAATTGTTTTTATTTCACATGTCATTCATCCAGGCATTTCCAGTAGAATCAATTATGTATAGGTATGATAGTCACGTTTATTTAGCATATATAAATCAGTATGTCATTTGATGACCAAATCGGTTATAGTTGCTTATGAAATAACATTAACATATGTATGAAATTTAAAACAGTCACGACATGCATTACTGGTACAAAAATTGTATAAATCTCATGCGAAAATAGTGTGCGAGAAGTCAATCGGTTGCAGTTATAGGATAGCTAATTAAATTGGAATTTTGTAATTATTTTAGAGAGTACTAAACAAAATACAAATGCAAAGAAATTTTGTATACAATAAGTTTCTTGCACTTTGGAACGATTAGTTGGACACTTATTTTAACGGGAACAAATATGTTTCACTGGTTGATTTTTAATGACCGAAAATTCAATGGTTGCCGACGTTAGTGAGAACGATTTAATAAATATATTTTGTGTTTCACTCAAGTATATTCTGTACCTATATATTAATTAGATAATTACCTATACTTTGTTCTACTTAATATAATAACAACCATTAATATTTATGGCATTAGTCTAGGACCAACACATACCGAACATTATGGTTGTCGAATGGCAATATTTGTTCGTATAGATCTATTAAATACATATACTATCTGAATTTAAAATGACTAATAATAAATTTGAAACTAAATTAGAAATTAATGAAATTGTCATGGAAACAGAGATGGGATGATGTACAAGAGATTCCAATTTGTTGTGAATACCGTAAATTATCAGATGCACATGAATTATCTTCAAATGTTGATATAATTTCACCATCGATAGCTGATGATCCATTGGGAAATTTTCTAGAAGACGAAAATAACAATGTAATATCTGATGAATATTATAAATTATTGTATGAATTTACCTATCCTGTATATGTGAATGATAGAACACGTTTGCAAAACATTTTACATGAAATAAAATATCGCATTGGTAGATATTTAAAAATAGAAGAAGAATTCTATAACAATGATAAATGTGTATTTGAAATACCATTAAATGAACTATTCCTACTATCATCTTGGTTACTTAAAAAAATCTACACTTCAATACGGTGTCACTGGTAACTAGGTAGGATTTATACACCACTCTACAATATGAAATATACAAATGTATAACCGGGTAAATAAAATTGATTCCATATATTGTCCAGTTGGCAAATTTCAATCATAGTTTCTTCAGTTATCACATTTGATGTTACATGCATAACATTGTAAACGACAAAATAATGTCGTAATACCGTCCTATGTGCGTGAAGATTAATATTATGATATCATTTAATATTTGCTTTTTGTATAGTCAGGGCACCCACATCGTCACTATTTTCATTATTTTCACTATTTTCAAAAATAATCACTATTATTCATTTATTTATA
>JANSTX010055256.1:0-10324 GCA_027564355.1 Penthetria funebris
GATCACCTTGTCGACGTTTAAAATGTATGTATCCTAATAAAAGTGATATGATTAAGTACTGAAGGTATAAAAATGTATTGGGACTAATTATTCAAACTAGTTTTCCTGAAATCATTACGTAAGATGAAAACTACTACCATATGAAAATATATATTCAAAACACTGCCATTAACAATAAAATATATATGAGAATTTAAAATTTAAAGATTATTTTTTTTTTATTATTATATAATAAATTAAAATCACAATTTCAATATAATAAATAAGTATATATGAAATCAGTACACACATATGTATTTTAATATTTCATTAAAAGCATGAAATGATCATCCTAAAGGTTAAGGTTTATCGCTTGTTATAATGTAAATTTGGAAATTACTTTATTATATGATATCAATACAATATGAATGTATAGTCATGACATTTACTTAATTGGAATATTTAACCAATTTAATATTATTTAATAAATGGTGAAAATTATTGATTAATTAATTTATCAATATTAAGTTCAATACTATAATTGTTGTGAATATTCATATACGCACGTCATACAATTTAACAATAAGGTTAAAACTATTTAGTTGTTTATATTGTGATTGTGTTTGGGGATTGTACCACGAGGCAGGAGCTGTTAATATAGATTCTATGAATGTTAAACAATCACTCCTTTCACCATAGTATGTTAGTATCACATCAACGATTATAAATTACTATATGCATTAAAGGATTATTACATGAAAATATGATTTATTGAAGTAATTTTGTCATTAATCTTCGTCATTACAAAAGCAACCATAAAACTTTATATTAATTACGAACACACACAAATGAGATATAATTAAAGTTAAATTTAATAATTGTTATTAAATGAATCATCACCATCTCAACCTTAACGCCGCAAGGGTGCCTTGGAATATATGCATATATAAACTGAAATAACTATAATTGAAATTTACCAATTGGAAAACATGTTACCAATCATAATTATCCAGTTTTACATTGCGGTTGAGTAACCTCGATGATAGTCGGCCACTCCATTCAACATCATTAGATGAATAATTGAGAATTATTCGCAATTTGATTGTTGGTACAAAGTGTGTGTATGAATTTCAATTTCTTTCAAAGAATTATATAATCAAATACTTTCTGATCCACCTTGAATATATAAATGTACTCATACATGCCATCTATTCAATTTATGGCAAAATAATTTTTTGTAATAATTCCTCTTTCATGAATTATTTAATCGTATGTTTGTCATTATCTACAAAAAAAACGAGTTATACTTGTCTATAGATACAAAAAAATCCAGGTTATGACGTTGATATATTCTTTAATTAAAAGAATCTACTCACATACAAGTATATAATATAAATAATATCTGATTATTTTTAATAAAAAATAAAATTCTATTCATAAAAATAATAAAGAATTGCGTACAGTGTGACCAATTATGGAATAAACATTGATACAATTTATAATTAATTAATAAAGTTAAAATATGTGCTGTAGTCATAATCATATGAATACTATTCGTACTCGTCTATACAATTGTCAGTATTCAAAATAATCGATAATTAACTTTTATATATTATAGTATATGTTTTATTTAAAAATATATTGTACTACGTCATTTCCCATCAAATCATTTATTATATTGTGGATTCATCTGTCAAATATAGAAAATATTAAAAAATATAATATTTTAAAATTGATAAAATGATATGTCAATATTTTTTTCAATGAGTTGTTCATCAATCCACTTTCTCATTGTAGCGGTATTTATATATGCACCTAGGTATCATAAAATATATATTGTTATTTTGTTATCCAAAATAATTCAATTAATATGAAAAAAATAACCTGGTATTTGTTGACCACAATGAAGCCCCCATTCAACTATTCCAATTTGATGAAAACGCATAATTGTTTCTGGAATTGAACATACTATGGATGAACCACTACTACCCACATATACGTCTTCTTCAATTAGGTCTTTCGAACAAATAAATTTTTCATTATAATTAAAATATTTATTTGAACTGATTCCAGAATCTTTGGTATCACATAATACTTTCGTGTCAATCGGAAATTCAATGTGATTCAATGCTATCTGATATTGAGTTTGGTTTGCTAAGTAATTTCTTCTGAAACCAGATGTATAACAATTTTCATCAATTTTTAACTCTTCATTTTGTAATGGCAAACAAATTGTATTCACATTATTATTAATATTTAGCGATATTTCTAATATTAATAAAGCAACATCATTATATATACTAAGTTGATAATATTGATTATGAACGACAACTTCTTTCACATACGCATCTTGATAATATGCATTTGACTGAGAATTCCAATCTCCCGTCCGAATTTTTAATAAGCGAATATGTTTATGCCATACACAATGAGCTGTTGTTAAGATAACTGATGGTGTAATTAATGATCCACTACACTGATATATATTTATTGGTTGATATTGATAGTAACTCTCCTCTATAATGGATATCGTCCATGGGAATGTACCTTATTATATACATTTATTAATTACAGAGTTGATAAAAATATTGTGATTTTATATATAACTACTTAAAACAATGATAGGTCAAATTATTATTTTTTTTTTTTTTTTATTTTGTAAATATTTAATTTTTATAAGACAAATTAAAATTTTTAAAATGAATAATCTTTTAAACTATAAATTTAATCATTAAATATTATTGATCATTATTCTTACCAACTTGTCCTAATAGATTATTATTATCATATTGTCCATTATCTTTAATAATACCGCATTTATTTTTACTTGGAAAATTTTCAATTAAAGAACTATTTATCGTAACTGATTTTGTTGATTTTTCTTTCATAGAAATAATATTATCTAATTTTGGTAGTTTACAGCAAGTATACAATATGTTTGAGCACTGACGATTGGCATTCATTTTTTCTGAGGCTATATAATTTTCTAAGTATGTGCTTCTTCGTCTACGTCTAACATCTAATAGATCATGTCCATTTGTTATTATTGAACCATTTGAACATAAATAAAATGGAACACAAATTTCACTATTTAATGAACAGTGGTCTTTAACATCGTTTTCGACATATTCTTGAGAATGCGCTAAGATCAATTTGGTGTATCCACACAGTGTAATTATACATACACCTACTAAAATCATAATTTCTGTTTTAAAGCAAAAAACAAACGTTAATAATAATATTTGTACTCAATTTCGAAAATACGAAATTTAGTGATAATATAATGATAATTAACATTCAGTTACTAATTAGGCCGAGAGATTTGAAAAATATTACAATATTACAACTTTATTTCACAAGTAATATTCAGGACACAAATAATTTGTTCATAATTTTTTGTTCAACATTTAAATAATTAATTATCAATAACTTATTAACTACCTTATGGAACTCTATCATTATTTAAAACGGAGATTTACCCTAAAAAAGAATATCTCCCTCATATATTACTATTTGACTCAAATGTGTTTTATGTGTTGTCTACATGTATTTTAAATAGCATAATTTCCGCATTAACACACGCATCTTGCCAAAAAAATAATTAAATAAATCAATATCAGTGTAGGAAATTAGCTTTAATTTAAAATAATTAATAGCAATAATATTTTGTCAGTCTCAATCAATCGACTCAATCTTCGTTTAATGAAGCAGTTGTAAAAACAATATCAGAATTATATTCAACAAAAAAATTACCTTATATTTATTGAGATAAACACTTCACTTAATTATTTATCAGTCACGTGAAATAAATTCTATAACCACCAATAAAAACACAATTTTACGCATCAACCAACAAATGTCTACTATTTAACAATTTAGTAATAAAAATTAGTATAAACATTTTATTTATTAAATGACTATAAACTCATTAATTTTTCTTACTTTTATATGTTCTAATATTCAGTAGAAGCTTGCTGGCAAAAATCACTATAACATGTTAATCATATATTGTAAAACAGTTATTTTAATGCATATTTTATTTGTTCAAAGAAATAAACACAATTGAAAGATATATCTATTTAAGATATATCCATTCCATTTTGTAAGTATATTAAGATTTTAAATCAGAAAAATATTCATTACGAAATAATATATAATTAATTAGAATAATAAAATCTTACCAAGAATAAATATTTACATTATCATACCAGAAGGTTGCTCACCTGTTTTGATATTCCCTTGATAGAAAATTTGTTTGTTATATTATCATTGCTAATATTATTAGCTATTGGATTGAAAATTGTATAACGAGTATACGTTTTTATGGTTATTAATTACACACTAATCGTACACACATTATATTGGTTATGGAAAACATGTTACAAATTTGAAACGTTAATAATGAGTAGATAGTTATATTTCTGTAAGTATTTTGCATTAAGATGCTAACTTGCCGTTTCAAATATGCATGTAATATCAACTGTAAACTCAAACATACATTTGAATATTTCAATAGAGTGGTGCATAAATTCCCAGCTAGCTAGTTTGTTGTTGAGTTGTGCGACAAACATGACATTAACACCGTCTTTAATCCAAGTTATCGGTGACACCGCGTAGGTGTAAACACATTGGTTGAGTAATTTTGATGATAGGCGGCCATTTTATTCGTCACATCAAAATTGGTTACATTAAACGGATAATTAATGATCATAATTAAACCGCTTAAACATACATTGTCATATTAACCTGTGTGTCACAAAGGTACTTTACATATTTTCATCAAATATAAACCGAAACATTACATTAGTTTCTAATATACTGTGGAACATGTCTTTGATTGGTTAAAAATTTGAACAATTTGATACAGTCACTACTATCTACATTATTGGTGGAATTTTTATTTATCAACTCTATAAATAAGACATTAAGAAATACATTTTTGAATTTATAGATTCAACAATCTCTAGATGTAAGTATGTCACTTCATTGTTTGTATGCCTATATTCTTTCTATGGAATAAAATATAAAGAACATAAAGTTTTGAAATCTAATGAAGTGTATTGGAAATTAAATTATAGTCAAGTATGTAATAAAATTCATTAAAAAATGGTAACTAACAAATATTTATTAAAAATTATAATATATTAAAAATAAATGTTTTATCTTTGTATATTTATTGAAATTATCGAATACCTTATTCTTTCATTCTTGAAATGCATTGGAATGTTCTTCAATCCAAGTTTTAAAAAATTGCACATTAACATAAACACCTTAATAAGTAGAATATGCAAATTATATAACTATTGCAGTACATATGGATTTATTAATTTACCTGGTGTATTTGAACCACATCCAATGCCCCAACTAACAATACCTGCCTGATAATATCTATTTTCTGTTCCAGGAATTGGGCACACTAATGGAGATCCACCATCACCTTTACACATATCTTTACCAATTTCACCACCAGCACAAATAAAACTTTTATCCAAATCAAAATTAACACCCAAACGAGTACTTCGTAGACTTGTAATACACTTATCTCTTGTTACAATTGGCAATTTGATACGTTTTAAAATGGTTTGATACTTTCCATCTTTTCCAAATTCATCCTTACCCCATCCGGATGCAAAACAATGTGCAACATCCAAATTATAATTATGACGAGGTAAACAAATCGTCTTAATGTGTTCAGACAATACAAATGGTATATTTACATGAACTAGTGCAACATCATTGGAAAATCCTTCTAGTTCATAGTTTTGGTGAATAATGATTCTATTTGCTATGCGATCTTGATGTGGAAAAATTTCATCTTTTGTTTGTGTATTCCATTCTCCAGCTCGAATAACTAACGTTTCTGCACCTTTATTATATACACAACTAGCCAAAGTTAAAATTAATTTTGTTGTCAAGAGTGATGCAACACATAAGTAACGTTTTATTGGCGGTGAATTTTCCGATATATTTACTTGTTGCAAAATTACTAGAGTCCAAGGAAACTCGCCTGAATTTACAAATAAAAAAATTAATTGCATAAAAGTAGTTTCTGTATATTAATTTTCTTACCAAAGCTTGCGAAATTTTCTGTAGTATTTTCATTAGAATTATTAAATTCTTTATTTCTGAATCCACATACACTTGTGTCTTCTTGTTTTTCCATAGTTAAATCGAACTTTGTTGATTGCGTTGAAATGGATTTTGAATTTACTGTTTTATTACAACAAACATGAAAATAACCTCATCTATTGCGAGTCTCATCTTCTATTTGATAACTTATTTGAGTATTTTGATTCACAAGATCATCAAGATTTGGCACTTTACTATCAATTAAACCATTCCCATTTGTTATAATTGTATTATTTGAACATAAAAAATTTGGAACACAAATTTTATTATTAGAACAAGAATCGATCTCTATAGGTGTTAGATATACGAAGTTCGATTTCCATAAAGCAAGTATGGTAAAAGTGATTAGTAAATCCATATTTTATTCTGAAATATAAATTTTTCAACTAAAGTCGGGTAACTTAAATTTTAATTATGAAATTTGTGTATTAGTGTCCAATAACTTATATGTATTTACCTTTAAACTAGGTTATCTCTGGTTTAAGAATTTAAATTAAATGCAGTTCAGGATTAAAATTTTTATGAACAACTAAAATCTTAAACTTACTTAATTAACCTATAAGAGGAGGGCACTACTAACACACTACTAACACACTACTTTACTGAATTATTCACATATATTTATTTAATATGGTTTCTTTTAGTTTACTAAGCTTTCTATTACAAAATTATACTACATTACTAATATATTAAAAATATCTAATGCAATATTTTTTTTAATATTCACATTTTAATCAATTTTTTTCTCCCACTTAAATTCTCAATGTTCATCTTCAAGTTTTATTCTACTATAGTGTTGTGTCTGTTTGATTTATACATCATAATTTGTATATAATTAATGATGTTCTTGAAATTCACGATAATAAATTGCAATATAACCTTCATATAAATTGCACATTTAAACTAAACAAGTTTTAGTATAAAATTTTGAATTATCTGTGTCCATAATTTCGATGAATCTTAAATCTTAATCAGTGTTTGATATATAACATAGATTAAAAATTAAGATTCTACTTATTTAATGATACCCGAAACAAAATAAATATAATTCAAATCAAATAATTTTAACATTCAGTATATGAGGACCGTAGATGAGATTTCAATTCCACATAAAATTCTATTTTTGTTGGCGTTCAATATTAATAGGTGGATTTTATGTATTTAATAATATTTAAATGGTAAAATAAAACAAACATTTCTTTTAATTCAACAAATATTCAAAAATGTATTAAAATTTCATGTTAGCACATAAAAAAATCAAACAATTTTTTAAAATATTTTAATTTTAAATTTCCATTGATCGATATATTTATCTATCTTGGTTGATAGTAAGATATATCAATGTTTCTCTTTAGTAGGATATCGTCGATCCAAACTCTAAATAGAGCAACATTGGCATAAACACCTGTAAATATATAATTATAATATAAAAGAAGCAATAAACGAAGTGTTCTTTAATTAAGATAACTTACCTGGTGTTTGTTGATTACATCCAATACCCCATGATACAATACCAGCTTGATAATATCTTTCTTTTGTTCCCTCAATTGGACAAACTAATGGAGAACCACCATCACCTTTACATGTATCCTTACCAACTTCACCACCAGCACAAATGAAACTATCATGTAAGTTAAAATGTTTACCCAATCTTGTTTGACGCAAACTTTCTTCACATGGATGCCTTGGTACAATTGGTAAATCAACACGTTTCAAAATTACTTGATACTTTCCTTCTTTTTCAAAGAGATCTTTACCCCAGCCAGAAGCATAACAGCGGCTACCCTCAAAGCTATGTGCTTGTGGTGGTAAACAAACTGTATTAACATTATCGATAATATTAAATGGTTCTTTTACGAATAATAATGCAATATCATTAAATAATCCACCCTTATAATATGCCTCATGAATAACATAGTCGACAACAGCACGATCTTGATGCGGAAAGATTTCATCTTTTGTTTGTGTGTCCCATTCGCCTGCACGACATTTTAATATATTTGGTTCTTTACCAGACACACAATGTGCAGCTGTAACAACAACTGATGGTGTTATTAATGAACCACCACATTGATAAACATTTAATGTTTGTGTTAAAGCTTTTTCTTCTTTAAGAACGGCTACCATCCATGGATATTCACCTGTATTATTGCAAAACAAAATATGGTTCTTAATTTTCTTGTAATTATAAATTTTCCTATTAAAAACAAGATCACCAACAATAGCTTACCGAATTGCGCTTCATTATCCTTATCTCCTTTAATACGAAAACCAACTCCATTAATATTTCTAAAACCACATCCGGTATTAATACTTCTTTCTGGTGGTAATATAACTTCATTTGATTTTAACAAACAACATGTTTCAAATAATCCTTTACACGGATGTGGAACTTTATCGGTGCTTGTGTCTTCACCAAATCTTATGTCCAATAATCCTTCACCATCGGTAATAATTGAACCATTGGCACATTGATAATATTGTACACATTCTGCACCATTTTCGCATGGCTAAATAAATTTACAATATTATTTAAATTAAGTTTTGGAAAATTCCACTTTAAAAAATATTATTTACATTAATTTCAGTTGGCGGAGGTAATGGTCTTGTTGGAATTATAACATTATTTGGTATAACACCTGTATTTTGATTATTATTACCAATATTAGTGTTAGCACCAGGATTTGGTTTAAATACAGATGAAATTAAATCATCTAGTGTACCGCCAGTCATCTGACATGATGCAATGGATATTATAATCGTGAAAAATAGTAAACGTGACATCATACTGAAAATGATGTTAATTTAGTAATTAATTAGATTAAATAAATATTTTGAATCTTATTTTAATGAATTGCATAATTTCGCTCCATTAGACTCATACAAGTAGATTCCTATAATAAAGTAATTATATATCTTGCAATCAATCAATATTTGCACCATTTGCATAATTGAAGGATTTCTTCTGGAAAATTAGCACAATCAGTATTTTCAAAGAAAGAAATAAAATTATAAATAAATTATTAAAAACAATTATGCATTGATATTTGAAGCAAATTATTGATTACATATTTTCACGGTTATGAAAACATTATATTATTGAATCTTACATAACCATTTAAAAAATATTTATCTAAATCTAAAAGCAAAATTAATAAAAATTCGATCCATATATTCGTCAATAATAAATTTTGAAATAGATACTACAATAAAACGCTATTGCCAATGATGTTGTATACGATTTCGATTTTTAACTAACATGCTTGAACCAAGGAAGCTAGTACATGTAACTCAACAATTGAGGAGATATAAGATATAAACTAAAACATTAAAAATATTATAATATTAAAAGAGTGTTTTGAGAAGATTGCGGAAATATAGGGAATTAAATAGACCATTGAGGCATCCGATCAATTGATATATCACAAGATATGCAAGATTTGCCTTTTTAATTTGTCACTACATTATGCACGTAGTACATGTACTTGATATTATAAATTATCAATATAAACATAAATAATCCTAATAGCGAAAAGTGTTCCAAATAGCAAAGGTCAACAAATTATAATATAATATAAGCATTCTCATTTATTTATAATTTTTACATATATGAAATTAAATTTTCAATGATAACATACGAGTATATAGTCATGAGAATTAACTATTTAGTATTTTTCTAATAAAGATAGATAGGGATTTCAGTAGTTTATTAATGAACAAATATTCGAGTACTTTATCCATGTTGTGAAAAATTATGTACCTACATATAAATATGTTTGCAAAAATGTACTTTTTGAAAATTAAATACTGACGAAAACACACTATTATTATATTATTCAGTTAATTGTATGATACAAATAAATTCATTATTCAAAAATAATTGATTTTTTTTTTCTTGAATACTAATGCGTGTATCCAACATATTACCGAGTATAGTAATGCTTATAACGACATGAAAATTTTTGAATTTAAAAAAAAAAAACAGATAAAAAATTAAAATTCAATGTAAATTTATCGCAATGTCTGTATACAATTAATAGTTAAAACAGAGGTTATTTGAACCGGTTTCCTTTTCTTAATTCAAAATTTATACTTAAGTGATATTTCAAGTAAAATAAGATGATTTTTCTATACAGTTGAAGGCTTTCATGCACTTAATAATCAAATTAATAAAAAAATAAAAAAAACTGGTATAAAATTTTTATGTAAGTAAATA
>JANSTX010055257.1:0-10324 GCA_027564355.1 Penthetria funebris
TAGCGTACCTCCCATGTATAATTTTTACTCTGTACTGATTAAAATAAGTTATATGATAGTAACATTCACTAATTTCAACGAAAATTCTAGGTACGAGATATCAACTATTTTGTAAATCTCTTTAATGAATATTTATATATTATGTTGTGACCCGTTAAACAATTTCCAGAACCTACAATAATTGGCAACCAATTATACGTTTCTCTTGTTTTTTTTGTAACATGTATACAATAGCAGATTAAAATTTAAGACTAGTTAATGGATCCATCATTTAATTTCATTTAACTTGACTGTATATAATGTTGGTAGGTGTTGTTTTTTATTGTTGGTCAACCGCTCATCCAAGTGTATAACCGATATATATATATATACAAAAATATAATTTGAAAGGAAATTATTTTCTTAATGTTGTGATTTTTTTATGTGAGACATGTTTGATTAATTTAAGATAAAACTCAAAAACATAATGGAAATATACCCCTCTTTAAATGACAATAGGATACTAATATTTCAAAATTGATGTCGTTGTTATAATTGACACATATAAATAATAGGTAAAGAAGTAATTTTTCCCACTAGACTATATTTGTAAATTATTTAATAAGAGTAGAAATAAAAAATATAACACGAGATTTAAATACCGCCAGAAATATTCACGAAATGAAAGGGTTATTTTTGTTTGAATATGAAAATGCTTAAGTTCTTGCAACACGAAAGTATAAATATATGTAAGTTTTCTAGGATATTTTGACTGTTTTTATTGAAATAACCATTAAAAATATGGGACATTTTTGATGCAACGTTGTCAAGTATGAAAATTTAATACCAGAGATTTTTATTCTATGTTGCAAAATTTCAACATATTTTGTTTAATATCTTCATTGATTTAATGATATAAATCAACAAAAACCATAAATTATTTATTTGAAATTATAATGTAAGAGAATTTATTATATTTACATTAACAGCACTTTAAAGAACGTAATTACTAATAAATTTAAAAGTTCCACCAATTTAAGAAAGAAATTTATTATTGCAACCATGGGATTTTCACATCGCAACAACTCATATTAATTTAAAATATGAATTCAGTTCGGAATATTTTTTAATATTTAAATTAATTAAATAATTAGATATTTTTCATACATAGTTCGGTTGAATTAATAAATAATACATATTTTGATTCTATAAAGTCTTATTAACATAAAGCAATGCATTAATTGTTGGTAAATAGGGTAAATAGTGTTACATAGAAACTTGTTTGTAAAATCCGAAAAAAGTGCAAGAGTTAAATAAATATGTAATTACTCGTATATATTATTATATACAATTACTTATTATACATTATAGAAACATATATATTTGATTGACTTATTACAATTCTTTTTAAATAAGCAGTAAAATGTTTAATAATTGGAGCGTATTTTATTTGAGAATAAGCAATAAAATGTTATTCTAAAATGAGCAATAAAATAGTTTAAATTTAGAATTTCATAAAAAAATTATCGCTCTCCTTTTATTTCACTATTGAGCACTCAAAGTTTTCTATTAACTTTTTACGTCACTTCGGGGTCATTTATGGATTTTTGATTTATTTGTTTACGTTATAAATTCTTTAATACTTTTGTCTATTTATAATTTCTAACATTTTTGAAGAAGCTAACATCCAGCAAAACATAACTCGTCTTATCCAGCAGATAAATGTTAACAACATAACGCGAATTAAAGTAAATGGAAAGCTCGGTTACTTTAAAACCTAACATATACATTTTCTGAAAAGTGTATATTTAGTTAAATAAACAAAAACATAAAATTCAGATAAAATATCACGTTTCAGAAAAATGCATAAATAAAATAAAAACCCAAAATTTCTTAAATTAACACAAAAACAAATATCTAATGTCTGTAAGCCGTAAAAACCTAAAAATGTAAAAATATATATAAATAGGTATATGCATCCATTTTTAACACAATTCAATTCTGTAATATAAATTTTATGAGTCGCCCCTACCACCACATATATATATTAATATCTACTTCTTAGTTATAAATACCGCTACCACCAGTGTAATAACAATTGAATGGGATCACCGCTTCTTACTGTGTAAAGTAATAACTTTCCTTTACTATTATCCTTACTACGTTGCTGTTACTACCCTGGTAGATCTAACCCACCAGATAGAGTCTTTTTCTTCCTTTTAAGTTAAATAAAACACTATAATTCAACCCTTTATTTTATTGATACTTAAATTTTTATTATTATTTTGATTTTTAAATATAACTCTTAAGTTTTTTTTTAAATTTCACAATTTTTTCCACTTTTAATCTTTAAATTAAATTTTAATTCTAACACTTAATTCTCCCTTTATTAATACAAATTTTTTTTTATACAATTACTTATTTAATACTTTTTTTTTGTTAAGACGGAGGGAGTTTCCTTAATACTAGTGATTGTTTTTGTTTAGGTTTAATTCACGAAATTTATCTGCGCTTGACGCCTTCCCAAGGCTTAGTTTTACTACCGTCTGATCTGGCTCAGAATTGTTACTGTTTACTGTTGTGCGGTCCTTTGTATAGAATGAGATCCCACACAGAATTTAGCTTATTTTGAGTTTTGGATTCTGATGGTGGGAATCCTCACTAATCAGAATTTGCCCGATTAGCAAATTCCCGCGTCAAAATCTAATGCTTTTATTTGCCTTTTGCATGCATATACTTATGTATATGCATTTTTATTTTTGTGTCTTGTGTAATTTATGCATTTTTCGGAATATGATATTTTATATTCCGTTTATTTAAGGAAAATATCTAATCTTTAGAAAAATACATAAATTATATTGCGGGTATAATATTTATGTCAACGCGATAGATTTGGAATGTTAATATTACAATGTATGTAACATATTTTTTTTAGGCATTGTGTTACATTTTGTTTGTCTGGAAATTAAGATATTTCTGTTTATGGGATTATTATGTTGACTGTGGTCAATTTCTGTCAACACGATAGATTTTGATGAGAATAATACTGATAATATTAAAATGTCTGTAACAAAATTTTTAGGCATTGTGTTACAATTTTGTATGTCTGGAATTTTAAAGTTACTGTCAGTGGGAAAATTTATGCAAATATATGTAACACAATTATTAGGATTGTGTTACAATTCATTCAATCAGTTCAGTTTAAGACAGCCTCGGAATTCAATCAAATTTAGTAGTTCAGCCAAATTAAATTCGGCTATTCAATTTTATTCTGAATTTTTAACACAATTCAATTCATTCAATTAGTCAGTTAGTTCAGTGTAAGATAGCCTCGGAATTCAATCAAATATGGTAGTTCAGCCAAATTAAAGTAAGTTCGGAGAACCCAATAGTAATTATTCGGGAATACAATTAAAATTAAATCCATTCAGTTAGTCAGTTCAGTGTAAGACATCCTCGGTATTCAATCAAAGACCTACCGCATTCAGTCAAATTAAATTAGGTTATCCAAACAATTGAATTTAAATTCAAATAGTTCTACTAATAGTATTCAATTCGGGAAATCAATTCAATCATTCAAAATAAGCAATGTAAGCAAGCCTCGGGCAGAGTTAAATTAGTATAGCTCTTTATCTCTTAAACCTTAAACAGGTAAATAATATCGTAGTTCCACCTTATGCGGTATTGAGGCGTAAAGGTTCAAATAATGAGATGATGCAAAATATTAATATAACACTTATATTAGGCTCCATAAGACAGTTTTAAATTCTCCATTCCATAAATTTCTTGCATCTAACACTGCATAAGCAAAAACAAAATAGACAGAAGTATCATTAAATTCTTTCACATAACACCGCATAAACTAAACAAGTAAAAATGTATTTACTCTAATCATGCGGTGTTATGTGAAAGAATTTAATGTTTTCAGTTCCATTCTTATTGTAGTTATTTTATGATATTATACATTCATGCTCTACTTACTATTTAAATTATAATTATTATATTTGAAAATAGGGTGAATTGAATCGAGTAATAAATAGATTTTTCTTCACACTCATTTTATATGAATTGTGGATACTGAAACCAATTTACGAAATAGCTGCTTCCTTTCAAATTAATAGAGGAGTCATTCAAAATTTAATCATAGCTGCTGCTTCGTTTTCAAGTTGTTTAGTTAAATTTTGTGAAGAACTAGAAGAATTTTGGGCATTTAAAGAACTCTTAACAGTTTTAACTAAACGATTGAGTTATTGTTGTACTACGGAACTATTACCATTAATGGAACTACCATGTGTAAAATTGGTAACTGTATAATTGTGTATAATTGTATAATTTTGTATAATTTTCCTATTTTTCGTAATACAGGGAAGAGCACAACAATTATATGCTGCTGGATACAAGAATTTACAATCAATTGCCAAAGCAAAACCTAATGATTTAGTATTAGTCATTGAATATTTAACTAATCGTGTAGCCAGACAATTAATAGCCGCTGCTAAAGTATTACTTAATTATATTTTATAATTACATTTTTATAATATTCTTTTTGTTTGCGCAGATATTATTGCTGGAAAGAGTTGAAAATTTACGGGAAGAGGTACAAGACTGTTTGGATATACTGGAAAATTAATAAATATGGCTGTAATACATTTTACTAACGTTTTTGAAATAAAAAAGTGTTGTTTCCATATTATTTTGCAATTTACTTTCTTGAAATTAATGAATAGAAGAGCTTATTTTACATTACTATTTTAATTTAATTAACTATTTCAAGGTGACATGTTTTTAGGTCCTGGGAACGAAATTCTAACATTCTATTGTATTCCCTTCATGCAATGCCTTGAAGGTTAATCGTACAAAAAATATCAAATATAACATTGCGTTTAGAATGAAAAAAAAGTAATTGTAGACATGTTCATCCGCCCGTCTGTTCATTCGCACGAAAACTTGAGATTGCGTTGAAAATTTGCAATTGTTAATTTTAGCCAATTTACGGATTTGTAACTTCGAAGATGAGTAAAATTGGAATACTCTTTCAAGTACTTCCCTACATTTTTTACTCCTTATAGATTAAAATAAGCGATATGTTAAACGATAATTTGAGATTGAAGTACTCCTTCAAGTACCTCATATGTAAACTTTTTACTCCTTACAGGGTGAAATAGGCTGTATGATACCACACGCTTGAAATTGTACATAAATAAAACTGTTTTATGTAAAATTTCAAGCGTAATTGGAAAGATATATGAAAATTTGATTTACTCCTCGAGGATGCATGGGGCGGCATTACGATAATTTTGCCATTTCAAATATGCATGTAACATAAAATGTAAACTTAAATATATAATTGAAATTTGCCAACTGGAAAATATAGGATCAATTATAATTATCTTATACATTTAAATATTTTAATAGACTGGTGCCTTAGCACCTCATTCTCGCACCATTACTGACATATACTGTGATCGAGTTACCGGTGGAGGTAAAGTTGGTTGAGTAATTTCGATGATAGTCGGCCACTACATTCGTCCCCTTAGTCTCCCTCTCATATATAGTTATTGGTTCTTATATGCAAAATATACATAAACGTGTATATTTTATATATTACATTTCTGAGCCCTAACATAATTAGAACAATTTCTGAGATTACTCCTTGTGGTTCCATGAAGACTTTTTAGTCCTTACTGATTAAAATATGCAAGTGAAATCCGCAATTTTACACAAAAAAATCAAAATTCAAGGTACTTGATATCAATTATTTTACAATGTACTTTAATGAATATTTATATATAATGTTGGGATACGTTAAACGATTTCCAAGGCCTACAATAATTGACGAACCCAATTATAAATTTATCTGGTTACATTTGTTCACAGTAAATTGTGATTCAACTTGTATTATTTTTTAATGTTTCGTCATCATCTAGACCATAACTTTAATAAGCATGCGTCAATAACAATCGTCATTGTTAATGGTCTCTGGTTATCACCTTCATTTCACTCCATCCCCTTTATACTAGTATTAGGAATCTTATTGACATTTTCTCTTTAAGTAGACCGGGTCTAATTCTAAGCTGCGAATTCCAGTCAAGTTCGTAGTTTCAACTATCACCGCCCATCGGTATTTGACCGATCCAATTCCACTTTATTCTTTTGACAAATCTTCATTGCTTCTATATCTGCCAGTTTCCAAAAATTCTCGTTTGATATTGTATTTGGCGAACAATTTCAGTATGACGAAAACTTGAATTTGTTACATTATATTATTTGTTAACTTGCAAGTTTCGCAGCCATAGCATCGATAAACAATTTGTTTTAAAGTTGCGTAACTTTAGAATTTTTGAATTTTGTGACGGCCGCCATAATCTATGTAGTATACCAAACATTCACGGCGCCTTGTGTCAAAATCAATTGTCAAAAAACTTTGTAAATATTGGAAGCCCTCTATTTTATTTATTTGCTCGCCGTTGTAAAAATATGATCCTCATATTGTTACCCTTAATAAAATATACATTAATACATTAATACAATGTACATTTTATTATTACATTAAAAATAGATAATTGCTTTGATGGAAATTGATGTGCGGTTTTATTATTTAAAAGACTATGTTGCACATTCCAGTTAAACAATCAACAAATATTTATTACCTATTAATAATAAAGGGAATAATGTATTGCCCGATGAGCACAGAAGTCAGTGGTTCCTTATAGGTCGACCAATGGTAGCCCTCGGTTGAACTTGCCGCTTTAAAGTCGTTTTTCAATTATTTAATTTGAAGAACATGTCTTTTGGTAAAATATAGGCGACGTACAGTGGACATTAAAAGCAACCTTACTAGTCGACTTGAGGGCAATTCTATTATATTTAGTTAGTAAGCGTTACTATAGATTTACTTTAAGAGTCAACGAATAGTAAACTTTGAAGTCTATAATCAGTATGTGACCTCCAATCGTAAGATGAGGCGACTTAAATGCGACGTATATATCGACTGTATGCGCCCTTACGTCAGTTGTATCTTTACTGCAGTCGAATGGTGTTGTGCTTGCACATTTTCTTTTTTTGAATTTTTTCTGTGAATATTGAAATTAGTAAACATTTCACACAGGAAAACGTTAGCTTATTTGGATGGACCGCTGAGAAAGGTATGTGCAAGTTTATATTTTATTAAGTAACCTGTTGAATTGTAATTGGTGTACTAATTAGTTCAATTTAAATTTACAGGCAGAATACCATTCAAAAATTCATTGAATTCATTGATCTAATTTTTGACATAGTAAAAATAAGAACAAGTTGTTCTTAAGATGAAATTAGAAAGAGTACACACGAATTTTTAAAAGACTTCCTTGATTCAAAATAAAAATTTGCAAGTTTTGCAAAAAAATTGTAAAATTTGTGTTTATATATATCCAGTTACTAATTTATCTGGCTGTATGCAGTATAAAACAAAAGCCTAT
This sequence comes from Penthetria funebris, assembly GCA_027564355.1. Classification (NCBI taxonomy): domain Eukaryota; kingdom Metazoa; phylum Arthropoda; class Insecta; order Diptera; family Pleciidae; genus Penthetria; species Penthetria funebris. The sequence goes on from JANSTX010055257.1 coordinate 7,437, forward strand.
TGGATATAGTAACTAGCTTTATGTTGCTGAACGCCCTTTTTTCTATATATATTCTAAAAGATTTTCTCGTTCGAAGTTTAAAATATCGTCTTCCATTCGTCCATCCACACAATTATAAATGTCTACTTTCTATACATGTTTCAGTCTGGACTTATCTGGACAGATGATAATTAATTTCAGTAAAGTGTCAATTACTTAAATGTAGTCATTAGGTATGTACTGGTAATTTGCGATGACTTAGCAAGCGATTGCAAAGTCAAATGAAAGGCGGACTGTAAAATAGTCCTCCAGTCGACTAAGCAGAGTGTTTAACGTCAACATAGGTAAGTTTATTTAATGGCGATATAATGTAGACATTAAAATTTACCAATAGTCGACATCTACAGTAATCATGCATGAGACAAACAATCAAGTCAACATAACGTACACTCCGGGGTAAATTCTTTGGTAGCCCTATGACTGCCTTCGGTAGATTTTAATTCGTTTTTTGTCGACAGTAGGTTCACCTTAAGTAAACATATTCTGATTCGACATCGACGTCAGGGTGCCATAAAATACACTTATATCATACTTTGTGCACATCGGGTTGACTTTCGGGGCACAAAAAAAAACTAAAAACTAATTGTACAAAGCAATTAAGTTACAAAATTAATGATTTCATAATTTGTAAACAATTTTGTTTAATAAAACCAATAAATGCAATCAATATACATTGCAACATAAAAACAATTTGTATACAACAAAATACATTTGTTTAACTCTAAATACGCGTGTTGTACTCATTAAGTACATATTTAGTATTTTCCATATACAATATATAAAAATCAAAATACAATATTGCATATACATACTGACATAGATAATATCATATGATGTATGCTATGTGTATATATATATTAATGACCTGAGGCATTATTTTGAACTAATAAAAAAAAGATGATAATAATAGCAAATCGATAATTTATGATGGGGGTAAAAGTCTATAAAAGATAGTGATATTCCTATGCAGAGGTCGCTCATGAAATTCAAGCAGGAAATCTTGTTCGTCCGTCCGTTCGTCCGTCTGTGCGCTTGAGACTGCTTCGGGTTATCACTATGAAATTTTGCACGTGTCACTTTTATCTGTTTTGTGAGGCTAAGTTCGAAGATGAGGAAAATTGAAGTACTCTTTCAAGTACCTACCATACAAACTTTTAACTCCTTTTAGATTAAAATTGTTTGTATAATTAAATTTTACATATATAATTAATATTATAATTAAAAGAATGTGTGGGAGTATATGCTTAATCGAATTACTCCTTGTAGTACCTCCAATGTATATTGTGCACGATAACTTGAGATTGCATTAAAATATCGTCATGAAATTATATACGCGTCATTTTTATCTCATTTTTGAGCGATAGTTCGATGGTGAGAAAATCGAATTACTCCTTCAAGTACCTCTCTTTAATGAATATTTATATATTTATATATTATATTGTGATCCGTTAAACAATTTCCAGGGTCTACAATAATTGGCAACCAATTATACGTTTCTCTTGTTTTTTTTCATTTAAAAAAGAGTTTTTCTCTTTTTTTCATAATAATTAACCTTTTCAATTATTTAATGTAGTTGGAGAAATCTATCCTTTGTGATTTATTATAGAAAGAACAGTTTTACCACATTAATTGGTACGTAATGTAAAAGAAAAATTAATATATTTCTTATATATATTATATATAATAATTTTATTTTTTCTTTTTCTTAAATTCTCATCAATTTTTTTTTCTTTTACTTCTAATTATCTTACACCTACTCATTATTATACTTTGAGTATATGACTCTAATATCGGATAATTTTTCTAAACTTCAAAAATGACTAGTCTTGAACAGACCATCAACGTCGTGGTCAAATAAGGGGTTCATTAACGCGTTTTTACAATGTTGTAAGCAATGTCGATAATCATGCTCCAGAGTACATCAATGAAATCAACCTAAGATCTGAAAAAATAATTCCCTTGTGGGATTAATTTGGTGAGGTACAGAACGAGCTTGAACCTTTAACTCAAATAAGCGACGAAATAGGTTAGGCAGATCGTAATGCGTTTGAGAAAATTTATTTTCGTGCATTATCCACTATAGATAAAGTCATTGCATCACATGCTCCTATGACAAATCATACACTGCATACATAATATAAATAAGGCTCGCCATAGTCGCTTCGTCGACTATTGGATGATATACAAAGACATTTGAGGTGTTTGAAGTCTCTTAATGAACCGACTGATCAATGGGGTTCAATATTGATCCATTTATTGCTTTCTAAACTTGATTCGCAGACTTTATATCAACACACGCACAGTGCTGATTTGCCTAGTGACATCCTTCCTGCATTTAACATTCTTGTTAATTTTCTTACTATAAGGTGTCATGCATCAGAGTTGTCATGTTTTCAAAATAATTCATCAATTCTGGTTGTGCCTCGCAAATTTAATAACGGCAACGGCGATAAACAAATGTCAATTAGGGCTGTATGTGTTTCTACTACATTTGCTTATCCTAAATGCATAAAGAAACACGGATTATATAAATGTTTTGCTTTGAAAAAAGCTTTCACTTTGTCAGAAATATAATTTCGTAAACAGTATTGATTTTTGTCCTCAATACCTTTTCAAACATAAGGAAAATGAATGTAAGTTTCATATCTGCTTTATTTGCAAACGGCCTCATCATCATATGCTTCACAGGCCTGCTGATGCTACAGTTAATTCGGTTTCTGATGATGTAGTTAGTAATAGATTATCGGGCGATGCGCAACGCACACGGGTTAGAATGCATTCGGTCACAAAGACACAAGTACTATTGTCTACTGTCACTGTTCTAATTCATGCATTTGATGGTACCAAAA